>JAQGAS010000052.1:0-127865 GCA_034686365.1 Pachymerium ferrugineum
AGAAAGAAAGACATGGAGGACTAAACCAAAAATCAACCTAGAACAAAAGAGCAGAACAAAACAAACAACTTGAAAAAACACGAAAACAAGAACTATTATTTCCAATAAACATTTGGCATCAAGCCATAAAAAACATCTGGAAAAAAACCAATAAAAACAGACCTGACAAAATCGAAAATTCAGTCGTGTTTAAAACCACAACTAAACGGCTTTCCTTTTCAGTAATGTCGTATCTTATTATCACTAGATTCTGGGAAAAAAGAGGTTTACTAACTCATATATGATCTTCAACTACAACGAAATTATCTCTTTTTTCATTTATTTTCATTAGATGAGCGAATGGATAGTTATCCAATGATGAGTAGTCCTGCTCCAACAGTTTGTCTTGAAATTCTTTACATTTTTATATCTCTTAAACTGGGTCCCATGTTCATGAAGAATAAGAATCCGTATGAAGTTAGAAGTCTGATTATCATTTTTAACATTCTAATGGGTTTCTTCAACGCATATATATGTTATCAAGTCAGTTTGACCCATTCATATTGATTATGTACTCAAAATATCATAACATTATCTCCGCTAGTCTTGGGTGTTAGCAATTGGCAATGATTACAACTGGCTTTGCCAACCACTGGACAGGACTAATGATGATAGGAGCCTTAAGGTAAAAAAAATTTTCTTCACTATATATAATTTTTGTTCTTGTTCTTTCTTTAGCTCTACAATCTTTTGGATTGCTCCTCTTTTTTTCTTTTTCTTTAGGACTGTTAGGTAATTATACCATATAACCTTATTCTTTTATCTCATATCAGATTGCTCACATAATATGGTTGTATTATATATGCAAATTTATGGATTGGATTGACACAGTAAGTGTTCAAACTAGATGTACGAAATTGTAAAATAACTGTTTTTCCAGTTCTTCTTTATACTAAGAAAAAAGTTCAGTCATTTGTCACCTCTCCACGTATACCACCATACACTAATGCCATCTGTTGCTTGGATGGCTGCCAGGTTTATGCCAGGTGGTTCAGTGGTTTGGCTTCCATTCTTAAATTCTGGAGTTCATGTAGTAATGCACACATATTATGCTCTGTCGGCTTTAGGACCACAGTATCACAAATATTTGTGGTGGAAGAAGTAACTCACTCAACTGCAAATTGTGAGTAACATTTTACAAG
Source organism: Pachymerium ferrugineum (assembly GCA_034686365.1). NCBI lineage: Eukaryota > Metazoa > Arthropoda > Chilopoda > Geophilomorpha > Geophilidae > Pachymerium > Pachymerium ferrugineum. Next base: position 1,182 of record JAQGAS010000052.1, read on the forward strand.
CTTTTTAAATTCGTTCTAAATGCATTGAATTCTAGGGACAATTTATTCTTATGTCCATTTTGGGAATTTATGGCACATACATTTTGGAATGTGGAATAGATTTGCCCTACCAGTGGAGTTATTACTTTATTGTCGAAGGAGTTATATTTTTGTACTTATTTTTGAAGTATTATATTGAAACTTATTGGAAATGTGAACAGAAAAATATTGTTAAAAAAGGATCATAATACGTCAGTTACGTAAAGCAGTCTAAGATACCCGTAGTCATACACCCATTATACATAATAGTTCACTTGTTGTGAGCCTTAATTTTTGTCGATTATTTCGAAGATGTTAAATAAAATTGCATCTTTGTTATCTTCAGATTGCATTTCTTTACTACAAAACCAATTTGAATTGGTTGTAGCAGTTACAACATTATAAAATTCGATTGGACCCACAAGTCTATTTGGAGTAATTCATACTCCCAGATAAAAATTAAAGAATATGACCCCATATTAGACATCTACTCTTGTCAAATAATATTTAAATTCTATAGAAAACTAAAAAAAATGAAATTACACGGTACCGTGTGTAGTATAGATGCGTGCGACAATGCCTAAAAAGGCATTGCTACCTTTTCGGTCACGCGACCGTTTGATGTGTTCATCCGGATGGCCATTTTCTTGGTCTGCAAAAGAAAAAAATATCAAGTGAAAATAATTTTTCATCCGCCTAATTACTGGATGCTTTTTCATCGTTTATACACGCTCTTATTCAGTTTTAGTTATTATTATTATACTGCGTTATAAGTTTTAAAAATTTAGATTAACAGATTTCGGTTACAAATACAAGTTTACTTATTGTAATGCAAATTTTAAGCCCTGATGAGTCCTATTTAGTAAATTGTACAAGACTTCACTAGGAATTTACCTGCAATTGGATTGGTCTTTGTATAGTAGAACCGAAGACTCTATGGTAGAACACAATCTCAATTTATTGTGATCGTGGTCAAGTCCAGGGTAAGCGCCATAATATTCGTGTCATCGTCGTGTGCCAGATGTTGCGTTCACAGGTTTTCATCACTGACTTTATCTCTTGCTGCGTAGATGCAATACCTACACACGATAAATTTAAAATTACGGTTCTTTATAGTCAAAAGTGAACTTTACTTACCAGCTTTAGCGAATGAAAAACCGTTCAAACTTCCCAGGAAATAAGCACGCCATAAGCAGCGCCGGCTAAAGCGCTGTAGAAAATGAAGTTTTCAAATGTCGTCGCCAGGCGATCAGTTGTCGCTGCGTTCCAAGTATAAAAGCTTGCTTTCATCATAGCAACATTGAAGTGTTATATTCCTTAAATTTTCGTATTATTTTTATTTTCACAATAAAATATAAATTCTAAAATTCAAACAAAACTTAACAAGCTTAAATATTTACAATTTAATCAAAAATGATTCTATTAATCGACACTAACATGACTGGCGTCTACTTTTCTATAAGTCTTGATATAAAATTTACCAAACAAGTAAAGAAATATAAAACCTTCAAATATAAAAAAATACCCCCACTCATGTGGTAAATCGATTCCACATTCTAAATACACAATAGCAGGAATACCATTCACAGCAATCAGAATAAACTGCACCTAAAATACAAACAAATTTAGAACAGGATTTTTGTTTACTTTTTTTTCTTTCGTGTATCCATTGAGAGACTTACAATTTGCAATTGAGAAAGATATTTTTTCCACCACACATATTTCTGATATTTCGGGCCCATAGCAGATATTGCATAGTAGGTATGCATAACTGCATGTATTCCTGTGTTTAGGAATGTACAACAAACTGGTTGACCCCCTGGCATATATCTAGCAGCAATCCACGCAACATTTGGCATTAAAGTGTGATGATAAATATGAAGATCTGAAATATGGCTAAATTTCTTCCTTAATATAAAAAAAAGCTACAAAAAAACTAAGTATTATTCATATCATTAAAAAATATAGTTATTAAAAAATTACTGTATCAATCCAATCAAAGTGCTTGCAAATATAATAAATCCAAAACATTTCAGCAATCTGAAAAATTTAATTAATAAATTAATCAAAAGAATTAATAAACTGTTATTATTATTTAATATTTCACTTTAAAACTTCTTGGATTCAAACTTCTGTCAAGTGGTTGACATGTCCAACTGTAATCATATCCCCAAGCCAAAGTCCAAAACTGCAATTAAAATAGTGCTTAATTACCTCAATTTAATTAATTGTATACGTACCTGGTAATTCATATAAATATTTAAAATGACCATAACTATATTGAAAAGTATGATAATCCTTCTGATTTTATATGGTTTTCTGTTTTGCATAAACTTTGGACCCAAGTACAGACAAACAAATAAATAAATTCCCATAAGAAATAAAGTTGGAAGTGGGCTGCTCATAAGGGGATAATTGTCCATCCTTTTATCTAAAAAACATTATAGTAAAATAAATAATAAAGTTAATAAAAAAATTATACCTCTCTTCTCCCAAAAATTACTGCAAATTTTTTCCCAATTCAATGAATCAAAATTCATTTTGAAACTGAAAATTGAAAAAAAAAATTGAGATTAAAGACATTTGTTATTGCATAATTTAAAGCACATGTCACCTAGTTATTTAAATAGATTAATTATTGCTGGTAAGTCAAATCGTAAGATTGTAATTTTTTGGCTGTACTCCCACACAAGAAGAAACTGCATCTTCCATCAATCAATACATTCAACGTAGCATTAGAAATAAAATAGACCTCTCTATTTCATTCCTGAAATTATAGAACATTTCTAATTGTCATTCGAACTATACCTTTCATTCAAATCAGCCAGTATATCGAAGTTTCAAGCCTTTACATTCCACCATCGCAAAGGGGATAATAGTGTATTGGCTGGATGGATGCCAAAAGGAGGAGGCTACAGTTGGGAAAAGGGTAGAAGCATTAAAGCCATTCTTACAAATATTACTCTTATTTTGCAGGTAAAAATCAAATCCATTCAATCATTAAATTCAAAGGTCACACTCCTAACCCTCCCCCTAAACCCATGCTACGGTTGAATAATGATTGACATAACCAATTAAAAATTAAATTCAGAATCAAAGAGAAAAACTGACGAATCCACCTACTCAATAATCAATAAAATAATTTTCCTTGACCTCTACATAAAAATAGTGAGCAGAATACTCACCTCTTTAAGCAATTGTTAATATTAATTGATGCAATTTTTAAAATTCTAATAAAAATTTATTAACACAAAAATTATATTAAGATACTTTTATCCTTGAGAAGGCAAAATGTCTCCAGAATAAGTAAACAAAAACAATTCCACTAAAAAATATAAAATAAGCCCATATATCTGGTAAATTAATTTGACAGTCAGGAATAATTACAGCAAAAACGCCACTTGTGCCAATTAAGCAAAACTGCAACTGGAAAAAAAAATGTTTTGCAATTACAAAATGTAAAATCTGGAGGTGAATAAAATCTTTACAATTTGGATATGCCAAAGATATTTCTTCCAAAATAAAAAAGTGCGGTACTTTGGTCCCAGAGCATTTAGGAAATGGTACATATGTAGAATAACATGTGTTGTTGTATTTACAAACACAGCACCTACAGTTTGACCTCCAGGCATGTATCTAGCAGCCAGCCAAGCTATAAAAGGCATTAAACTGTGATGATATATGTGCAGAATAGACAAATGAGAGAATTTCTTCTGCAATATAAAAAATACCTGAAAAATATTTGAGTATAAATCTCTCTTAACAGTATAGTACATATAAAAAAAAAACTCACTGTCTCAGTCCAGTCTAGGTGTTTGGAGATAAAATACAACCAGACCATATGTGCAATCTAAAGAAATAAAAATTTTAAATCAAGCACATTTTAAATATGCATTATAATTAACAAACCTTTAAATTTCTGGGAGTAGAGTCTACAGTCAGGGGTTGACAAACCCAGTTGTAATCATAACCCAAACCTAATACCCAAAACTTGTTAAAAATAATATAAATATATTAAAAAATTGAATTTTAAATAAAATACTTACATTATATGTTAAATATGCATTGAAAAGTGTCATCACAAAATTAAAACTAACAGTAACTGTTTTTAACTTGAATTTTTTCCTGTTTTGCATGAGTTTCTTTCCCAGGTGCACCAAGCACAAAAGGTAGAAAACAGTTGTCGCACATACAGTTGGGAGAGGACTGCTCATGAGTGAATAGACATCCATTCTTTTGTCTGCAAATTTTTTTAAGCTTGCTTTTAAGTAATCTTAAATATTGTTAACTGTAAATGAGAGTACAGACCTCTTTTTTCCCATATGTTGATAAATAATTGATTTGCCATGTTCATATTTTTTTTCAAAATTTGTAATTGGAAAATTGAAACTCTTAAATTATATTCATGCTTTCTACCTGAATTAACATTTTAAACAAACACAGATTTCTAAACTTGTCAACCCAATAAATTGTTGCTAGCTAGCTCTTCCTTTTTCCAGGAAAAGTTTAAAAAATGCACCTGGCGGAAGTATTTGAATTCATTTAATGTCATTCTATGTAATTGCTTGTGTCACGTGCTACATTAAAAATTTGCTTTTCTTTAAATTCCTAGAAAAATATACAAAAGCACCATCTGCTTCAATTAATCAAAAACTTCATTAATCAACTTCTAATTGGCATTCAGTATGACACGGAAAGTGACAGTTTGTAAGTTTCTATAGTTTCAGTATTAGACAAAAATATTTTTGGTAAATTTTGGTAAATATTTTTCTAAAGATTGAAATTGTTCCTTGCACTTTTCTATTTTTAATTTCATAAAGGAAATTGAAATGGAAAAGCAATACATCATTCAACCTCGTATAATTTATCACTGTCTTACTAATCAAGGACAATGCCAAATTTCACAAACAACTTTTTAAAAATAAACTATTTTGATATTAAGAGGATTTCATTTTGACAGAAACTTCAACATTTGTCGGTTTACTGTAAGTTTGTATGTAGAACCTAGAAAATAGAACTATAAAAACAACCGCTTGGAATCCAAAATAGTAGCCCCATTCAAGCGGTAAATCAATTCCACATTCAAAAAATAAAACTGGTTGACTGCCATGGAGAAGAATCAACAAAAACTGAACCTGTAATATACACAATATAAGCCACATACTTGCTATTAAGTAAGCTTAAATCTTATGTTAACTCTCTAAGATACGCAGAAGACAAGTTTTTACGACACATCTTAAGAATTACCAAAGATTTAAGCAGTAAAATTTGAATCTCTTTATCCTTTTACCAATTGCAGTATCGTGAGATAACGTTTCCACCACAAATATTTCTGATATTGTGGTCCCATGGCTGCCAGTGCATAGTAAGTATGCATTATTACATGTACTCCAGTGTTAAGAAAGCCACAAAACGTGCCATGTCCACCTCAATTTTTTTTATTAATTTCATTATAACTTTTTTAATATAAATCTTTACCTGGCATAAATCTTGCAGCAAACCAACCAACACTCGGCATTAGAGTGTGATGATATATATGAAGTGCTGATACATGACTAAACTTTTTCCTCAGTATAAAAAATAACTGAAATAAAACAATTTTCTAAGAAAAACCTCAATAGAAAATTAAATCAAACTTACAGTATCAATCCAATCAACAAATTTGCAAGCAAAGTATAGCCAGGAAATCTGCGCAATCTATAAAACAGCAATAAAAGTAAACAACCATTAGCTCAGTTTTCATTTATTACAGACCTTTAAACTTCTTGGATTCATGGTTCTATCCAATGGTTCACAATTCCAACTGTAATCACTTCCCCAAGCCAAAACCCATAACTTAAAAACCATAGGTATTAGTTTTACCACCATTATACTCTTAAGATATTCATTGCACTTACATTGAAATGCAAATAAAAATTAATGAACACCATAACAACGTTAAAAATGACGATTGGTTTTCTTATTTGATAAGGTTTCCTGTTTTGCATTAGTTTAGGACCCAAAAAGAGACATACAAAAGTGTACATTGCCATTAGAGACAGGGTAGGTATAGGACTACCCATTAGAGGCCAATCATCCATACGATTATCTACCAAAAAAAGTTCATTAAAGCTCAGATTTTTGATTACTACTTACCTCTGATTACTACTTACCTCTTTTTTCCCAGAAATAAGTGACAAATTTTTCCCATTTGAATATTTGATTGCGAATCATGGTGTTTAAACAAGAGTTGGTGCAATCAATGCAATTCCAACACGTTGATGTCCAAAAGAGAGAATAAAGTAGAAATTATAAGGAAAGTCATTATTTAGAGAAAATATTGTCAATACGTCAAACTTGGATGATCGATTCGTCTTTTAACATATGGTAAAATAACAAAAGAAAATTTCCACTTTTACAACTTCCATCTTGGGTTTTTTTAATATTTCAATATTCAGTAAATAAGACTCGTACTGGAACATGCAATAAATTTTAAAATAATTAAATAAGTGAAAAAAATGATCTTTTAACTATGCATGTTTTAGCAATACACTGTCACCAAGTCACTTCCTGAGATTTATGTGAACCTAATTACCATTAACAGAGCTCTTTCTTTTCTTACCAACCACATAAGCCCTTAGGTAAAAATCAGTAAATAACAACATGAAAAAAACAACTTGCAATAACATGTAACTCAAAACTGATCTTGGGTAATTGCATTCAAAGAAATATGGTAATGCTAGGTGAATTGCATCTAAGTAAAACTGAATCTAAAAGTGAAAATAAAATTACTCAATAGAATAAACACAGTAATAAAATTATTACCAATTGACTTAAAGTGACATATTTTTTCCACCATAAATATTTTCTGTAGTCGGTCCCAAGTGCTGATAAGCCATAATAAAAATACATAAGAGTGTGTACAAAACTATTGAGTAACCCATGGAATGTGCAATGACCTCCTAAAATATAAATTCGATAATTTTTTCCTGACAAGGTTATTCTATGTAATTACCTGGAATGAAACGAATTAACACCCACGCATTAAATGGCATTGTAATATGATGAAAGAAATGAAGAAACGAAATTTTATCCTGTTGTTTCCGCAATGTTATAAAAATCTGAAATTTCATTATTTTTTAGAGATATCCCTATATTATTTAATACTTAACTTACAGTATCAAACATATCAATGAATTTTGAAATGAAATACCACCACATCAAATTCGCCATCTATTGACAATTTTCAATAATAAAACAAGTTATAAGTAATAACAAGCTATAGTAAATATATTCTCACCCGCATTGTCTTTGGATTTACATTGTAATCGATGCTTTCACATAAAAAGCTATAGCCTGTTCCCCAACCAGCCATCCAAAACTACAAAAAACAATATGTAAATTAAGGTTATAAAAATTAAAACTTATGAATTTCACCTCGTAATGAAGCCAAATATTTACAATTACCATACAGAAATTGTATGTTGCCAAAACTTTAGATGAATATACCGGACTGCGTTTTATCATTAAATCAGGAATAATATACCTCACCATCAACATATATAAAAAGCATATCAATAAAGTAGGAAAAGGGCATCCAACTAGTGGAAAACCATCAACTTTTGGATCTAAAAAAAATTAATATTTAAAATAAAAGTAAAGTTAGCTTTATAATTATAATTTTATCTACCTCTCAGTGTCCATGCGTACCAATAAGAATCCCAAAGAGAGTAAACTGCGTTTACAATTGTTTTTGGTTCATTAGACTCGTTCCCTTCTATCTCGGCCATGGCAGCTAAAAGAGAAAACAACCAAATTTTTAAAAAATTTCAATCAATGTGATTGAAAACTTTCCTCAAAAAACGTCTGTAGTTATGACTCTCAGGGAAGTTAACCGAATAACGCCCCGTGCTTTTCCTTCTCTTCTTCTGTTTATTAAATTTTCAGAGGGTTTTCAACCAAAAATTGGTGAAAGTTTTGCAGGGAAGTCACAATTTTTCAATTTTTTCCTACGGGTAACCAGATTAGATAATTAAAATTATTAACTAGAAAACTGGCTAAAATATTATTTATACAAAAAAAAAATTTTTATGAATAAATTGTCAACCAAATGTTTGATGCTAAATTATATGAGTCAAGGGTAAAGACTCTTTTTTTCGACCTTCCGCTACGTTCTCTTGCGATTGACACCCTGCTTCAATTTGATTGAATGCTAATAAATAATCAATGTGATTTAAAAAGCACAAATAAAGTATTAGAATTTCAAACTGCATAAAAAATGGTAAAGCCATATAAAATTGTAAGTCATTAAAATTTTTCGGACATTCATCGGTTGCTGGTTCCTTAATTTTTCACGACTGCAAGTAAGTTACCATCCAAGTGTACACCAAAATGATGCAGAGATTGAAGACTCAAAAGACAGTAGTTCATCAACTCTGAAATCTAAAAACATAAATATAAATTACTATAAATTTGCATATATTTTTGATGATATTAACTTTTTTACTTCGTTTTTCGCATGCGTAGTAACATAATTGATAGAATCTGTAAATAAATCTACCCTTGTTGCTGGTTTGGTCTATTCATTTCCCGTAAAATTCGCCATTTAAACACGTTTAATAATGGCGAAATAATTCAGCTATTGCAGATTAACTTCTATTAATCTCATATGGACCACTATTGATTTCACACTTGATACTTATGAACGCGATGTTTGTCACACCAACAAAAACTTTATAATGTGCGTACATGTTTTTGTGCAATAATATTTGCCAAACGTTAAAGGGAAAATTTTCCGCATGTTTCAACTCTTTATATTTGAAAATTCTAAAAAACTGTTTCTTTATGATACCATGTGTTTGAAAATGAAGATGATAGATTAAAAAAAGTAGTTCAAAATTCAGGATGATAAAATATTGGGCACCAATCCACACAATAGTCTTGTTTCAGTTACAGATCAGTACACGCAGAACCCTATCAAACAATAACACCCAGCTAAGCAGGTCCAATCCCATAAAATTTACATTGTGTTATGGTATTGGTCGACCACTTTGACATTTCCTTATTTTGGATAACCTGTTTTCTTGACACCATGTTTTGCCTTTTATTTGTGTGCTAATTATCATCACATAGCAGTCAATAGAAATCCAGAGTAACAGGTTTATTAACTCAAACCAGATAACAGATGGACGGAAAAAACTGTAAACATGTGTGTTCAAAATTGAAGAAGACGAGGGATCAGGTCCAAAGTCTTTAATCTTTTCATTTAATTTCACTGAAGGATGAAATTAAATTTTGCAGCGATTTACCTAATAAGATTGATGCGTGTCGCGAGCTTACAGTGAGACGGTGGCAGTGTGCATGGTCTTTTGACTTTCCGGCTGAGCAGAGGATTAGAGGTGACTGTGCTTATCAAGCACTCGGCCCCCGAAGATCTCCAGTCGTGCTAACAAATCACGTTTACGAGTTCAAATTCACACAGCTGTGTTCCTAGATTCAGCAATTACGAAATCCAGACATGTTAATACATTAGCTAATTTTTTTATGGAAATAATCAATTGAAGAAAAACCGATTGTTATTTTTCGCGTGGGATAAATATCTACAAAGAAAAAATTTATTATGTGGCATGCAAAAAATCATAATGATACTTTAGTAGAACACTACATTATTTCAATTACTTACAGCAGTGCCGATGTCTTGAGGACACGCAGAGGATACGGGCAAAATCAAAATGGACGCGGGTTTGGTTGTTTTTCATTGGCGTAGTATAGTATCCATCGATAAAAAGAGCGTAATCAATTGAAAATTTGTCTTATATAGCTAGATCTTTTACAAACAAAAAGTCAAGACTGAGTTATGAAGAAAAATGTGTGAGAACTTTGTTATCTTTTTAGAAGAGTGTATTCCTATTCATGCAGATAATAAACCTAGCATTCACCAGATTTTAATCTACGTAGGAAAAATGAATGAATAATATTCATTTACTCAAATACCATCAATAACTTAAATAAATAATTATTATTGAGGCCTTAAGTAATCCAAATAATAAAAACCATAAATGAAAATTACTAGAACTCTTGATAAAACGACATCAGAATAATTCAAAGCAGCCAGATGTTGCTACAGATTTTGAAAAAGCAATTATTTCATACATTTTTCCTGTTTTTGATTTTCCTTTTTGCTATTGAGATTTAGGGTAATAAAGTTATCTCACTCTAAAAATCGTTGTGTTACAACAATACATTTTTAATGTAATACAACCAAAATTTGGTTGATTTGAATTTAAAAATGTGTTGTGGCAAACGCAACCAGAGATGGATTTTTTTAGACTGCTTTTACATCTACAGCAATTGAAATTAAAAAACTTATTACGATTCATCACTTACTATTTCGAATTATTATATTTTTATCTCTAAGTGATAAATTTAAATACAAACACAATACAATTCGAGTGCAATGAATTGAATACAATAAGAAAAAGCAAAAGTACAAAATACTTAATCCATGTAGCTATTTGCTACCGTGCTTTCTTTAGCAGCATTCTTCCCGACATATGTTCGTATATAAAACCTCGTGAACATGTACAAAAAGACGGACGCCTGTAATATCATGTAAGAACAAACATAAAGAGGAAATCCGCAATCAAAGTAAAAAGGTAACGCCAAGTGAAAACAATCTAAATAAAACTGAATCTTTACAAAAAAAATATGTTTAGTAACACAAAATATAGGCAACATATTTATTTACCAATTGAATTAATGTGACATATTTCTTCCACCATAAGTATTTCTTATACTTCGGTCCTAGTGCAGCAACGCCGTAATAAAAATACATGACCACATGAACGAACGTGTTAAGAAGGCCGTGGAATGTGACTTGACCTCCTGGATAAAAACAGATTTAAGTGCAATTAAATGTTAGGCTAAACATTGCTGTAACGTAAGTTTTCTTTTAATATCCACGTTATTCTGTGTGTTACTGATGACAAAGAATATGCTAGGAAGCCTAACCAAAGTTCTTGGTCCTTAATAAATGTTATAAGTTACATATCAAAAGAAGTGTACCCTGAGGGTGAATTGCACTAACCTGAGTTAAACATGGCTTAAAATGCTGTATGTAATCTTAGAAATGAAGTTAATGACACTTTTAATAAGTATGTATTCATTTCTAGTGAACCTTATACCTTTGGATACAAGCTCAAAAGTGCTACCTTCATTTCTAAGAGAGAGATAATACACACACTTTTAAACAAGATGAACGTTAACTGAGGTTAGTGCAATCCATCCAACCAAAATATAAAACTGCCTACTACATTTTGAAAAATATTATACCTGGTATAAACCTAAGTATCACCCACGCATTGCAAGGCATTTGTATATGATGAAAATAATGAAGAAACGACATTTGTGTTTGTTGCTTTCGTAAGGCAATAAATACCTAAATAATAAAAAAAAAGGATTGGTTTTCAATAATAACAAGCTCCACAATTCCTTATTCTTCACAAGAAAAAAACTTACCGTGTCAAACAAATCTATGAGTTTGGAAATGAAATACCAATACAAAACTCTAGCCATCTAAGTAAATATATCAATTTTTTTTAAATTCCAATAAATGATTCAATTATGGTAACAATTCCTACCCTCATCGACAATGGATTGACTGTATGGTCAACCTTTTCACATAAGAAATTATAATGAAATGCCCAACCACTCATCCAGAACTAAAAAAAAAAAAAAATTCCAATATTTGAAACGAATAAGTGACAATTGACAAAATCTCGACTTACTTCATAATGCAACCAAATATTGAAAAAAACCATGATGAAATTATAAGTGGCCAAAACATTTGGTATTTCTAAGGGTTTTCGATCTTTCATTATATCAGGTATTTTATAATTCACAATCCAAATGTAAAAGAAGCAGATGGCTACGGTTGAAAATGGACAACTCAATAAAAAAAAGCCATCAGCTTTTATATCTTTAAAAAACAAATTTAAAAAAATTAATACGGTTTATCAAACATAATGTACTCTACTTACCTCTGTTTAAATACATAAAATGATACATCTGAAAAAATGTGTATAAAGCATCACCTAACGATGCGCTCGTCAAATTAGCTTCATTTCCAATCGCTAAATCCATCATCAAAAGTTCTCTATCACGAATTAGTTTTCTTCACCAAGCGTTTAGTACCAATTTCTGATTGAAGTAATACTTTCCTGCTTCCTTCTTTTATTTTTATATTTGTATTGGTTTCACTACGTAATGCAGCCGGTGTCAGGCCATTTGCTCTCAAAGCTTAAATCTATGGTTCAGTTTTTTCCTTTTCTCGAATTTCCTTCAAAAATTCGCAAAAATTTAAATAGGAAAACCGTAGTAAAAATATGTAAAATGTAGTTACACAGTTACAGTTCTACAGTGGTAAGCTATATTAAATTCTGGCATAAATCACTTTAATTTTCAATAAAATTTAAACACATTTTAAAATAATTTAAACCTATTCAATACATTTTACATTACACTTCTTTTAAAGAATCTAATCCGTTCCCTTATACATAAGAAATTTTTGTTAGAGGAAATGCAATCTCTTCTATCAAACAAGGAAAATCAAAATTGATAGCCATTAAAGGCAAAGCCAGAAAAAACAATTTAAATAAAAACCGCAAAATTGTACTCAAAATTAAAATTTGCTTCAAACATCCAAAATTAAAACTACGTCAGACAAATAAGTTGTTTGATGTACCATGGGAAGAGAAAATTATTTAAAAAATCTATTAGTGGCAAGAAGTTCAGGTTTCATATCGACCGTAATAAACATAAAAAAAGCTGTTCAAAGATTGGCAGTGGCTATTGGAATATGGTGACTCTAGAAGAAAAGCCAAATTATCCTCAGCGATATCTAAAGATTCACTTCCTTTAACGTATTTCCATCAATATGTACATACTCTCGACCAATAAAGTCTAAACACCATAATTTTTATATCCAGTCACAACCCGGGTGATATAATCTTTTACTTTTTATGCAACAGCTTCTGTCCAAACAAAATCATTACAATACACGTCATCCATTCCATGTTGTGATTTGGCCAAAAGAGTTTCGTTGGTCGAGAGTATAATCCCGCGGAATAGCATAACATGCCAAAGCACAGAAGCAAGCCTTTTTACAATCGTTGAGGATCATCTTAGATAGCAATTGAAACAACTTGACCTTTTGTAGCTAATAAAAAATTATATACATTATAAAATAGTTATTCCATGTAGCTATTAGGAACCACGTTAGCCTTTGTTGCAACTGCATTCTTGCCTACATATGTTCGTACATAAAATTTGGTGAACATATATAAGAAAACAGTCGCTTGTGATAACATGTAGCCGCAAATCCATAAAGGAAAGCCACAATCGTATATTATTATAGGTAATGCCAGATGAATGCAATCCAAATAAAACTGAATCTAGAAAATTGTTCCCTTCTGTTAAGATTTTTCCTGGAACGTTTGCAAAGTCTTACCAATTGAACTAGTGTCACATATTTCTTCCACCATAAGTGTCGCTTATATTTTGGTCCAAGAGCTGCAACGCCGTAATAGAAGTACATAACGACATGAACAAAACTGTTAAGCAGTCCATGAAAGGTGACATGACCTCCTGTGACGTAAAGAAAATGTAATGCAGTTTTATTAGGTAGACACTGCATACCTGGTATAAATCTGAGTAATATCCACGCATTGCTTGGCATTGTAATGTGATGAAAGAAATGTAGAAATGACATTTGGTTCTGTTGCTTTCTTAAGGCAATGAAAACCTAAGTACGTTAAAAAAAAAAAAAAAAAAAAAAACACAATTTTTCAGCTTTTTTGATACTACTAACGATTAAAGATGTGATTTAATTCAAATTATCAAAGACTGGTGGAGAGCAAATTGAGAACAAGTTTGGGAGCCCTCCGATATTAAATGAATAGATAAGCTTTTTTTGGGTGCAAATTGCCTCAACCATTTACATTCGAGCTTTAATCGAAAGATGGGTTATTACCAATAGGTGGCGGTAATTCCAAACCCGGGATACAACTATTATGGCACGCAGATTGTGGAAGCAGAATAACATTTTTAACCAGCACTTACTTTTATTGTCCAAACAACCACAATACCTTTAAACTATAAAACCTGCTTTAGTTTTCCTCTCCAGAATTTGTACTCTCTCTTCTTGAAGACTAAATTGTCACACTTTTATGCATTAAATTTTTAGAAAATAAATGTACAATCATGTTCACTTAGCACTCATTGCCTTGCTGGGAGTTACAATTAACATATACATAGACGCTCCAAAATAAAATACAACAAAACTTACTGTATCAAACAGATCAACAAGCTTGGATATGTAATACCAGTACATTACTCTGGCCATCTAATTAAGAACAAGATTCAAAACGATTAAAAAACTTATATTTAGAATGAGGTTTAAATTGTAATTATTCTTTACCCGCTTTGACAACGGATTGATGGTATAATCGATGTTTTCACAAATAAAATCGTAATGAAACGCCCAACCAGACATCCAGAACTGAGAAAAAAAATTTAGTTAGAAAAATTAAAATGCTGACATTTTCCTGCTTACTTCATAATGCAACCAGATATTAGCAAATACCATGATGAAATTATATGTAGCCAAAACTTTCGGAATTTCTAAAGGTTTTCTGTTTTTCATTACATCAGGTATTTTATAATTCACAATCCAAAGATAGAAAAGGCAAATTGCAATAGTTGAGAAAGGACAACCCACTAAAAAGTAACCATCTACTTTTTGATCTAAAAATGTATAACAAAGTCAATAATCTTAAGATCAACATAAATTAACTCATATACTTACCTCTGCTTAAGTACATGTAGTGGTACATTTGGAAAAACGTATAAAAAGCATCACCAAGCGATGCGCTCGTCACATTAGGTTCATTTCCAATAATTGAATCCATTAAAAAATTCTTAATAAACAAAAATCAAAAATGAATTGCTTTCTGTGGTGAAGTGACTAGAAATGAAGAGAAAGAGGAAATGGGAGTAGTCTTTTATAATTTATAATTTTTTGATTTAGTTTTCCCTATTGGAAACCATTAATTGAAACCGTCATTCAAAAGGAAAAAATGTAATTATTCATAGTCCTTTCATGCAATAACAAATAATTGAATTGTCAATTATCCTTGGTAATTACACATTGGCAACTTAACCAAAAATACGAAGACTTCAAAAGATACTCAAAAATCTATATTACAAGACGGAAAAAATATGAAATATTCCGTTTCATTTTCTTCTCTTCTCTGTTTACAAATCTTGTTTACAAATTGTTTTCATAGAACACGTCATCGAATCCTTACCTGCTGGTTGAAAATTATGTAACAGCAATTTTCTATTAACCTTCTTACAGCAATTTCAGTTTTCACTTGTAAAATCATCGATTCGTGCTTTTCAAAAATTGAAGAACAAATTTTTTAATGTTGAAATTATTGCTAATAGGTAAAGGTATTTTTGAAAAGCACGAATCGATGGTTTTACAAGTGAAAACTGAAATTACTGTAAGAAGGTTAATAGAAAATTGGTGTTATAGAATTACAATAATTTTAAGCCAGAGGAAGGATTGAATGACGTGTTCTATACAAAACAATTTGTAAACAAGATTTGTAAACAGAGAAGGGAAAAAAATGAAATGGAATATTTCTTATTTTTTCCGTCTTGTAATGTATTTTTTTTGAGTAGCTTTCAAAGTCTCAGGCTTTTTCGGTTAAGTTGCCAATGAGTAATAACCAAGGATTATTTAAGTTGGAAATTCAACTATTTGTTATTAAACAATTTCCCTTTTAACGTTATAAACAAAAGTTGTTTGTGTTGGTCAATTGATTCGTGGTTTATACTTTTAGTGTCACAAACACACCACGAGATAACTTAGAAGTTTTCCTCTTTATATTCTTGTAATTTGCGTTTACAGAATTTAATGATAAGCTTACATTCAAAAGAGGTCAGAACGTTTTAATGTAATTTTCAATAGAAAAAATTTAACAGATTGTCATGTCAGCCTTACTCAACTCCGTGCACATATCAATTAACCAAAAGTTCATTGACATTTTACAAAATAAATTCTTGATATTCTGTACAATTAACTTTGACCAGCTGTACCTTGCAAACATTTTTTAAGCCTTTTATAATATCCAGCATCAAAAGGATGTTCCAAATGATGCAAGACAAATAATTACACAACTTTATAGGATTCAATTTTTTAACAATCTTTCAATGAACCCTTCTATTTTTTTTTATTAAACCCTTTAATTGTCATGTTAACTTTCGACTCATCTCGTATAAATTAAGGTGTTAAAAAAAAAATTTATCAGAAAGCCTTTGTCCCTCTACACCCAAAACAAAACCATCATAACAACGAAACGCTTTGCAATTCTACTGTCTTTGTCAGTTGATATCACACCAAGGAGTATTCTCCTCCCAATATATCGTAGATTACTCTTCAAATAATTCAAAAGTGCAATACCAATAAACCCATAAAATGACACTAGAGTTCATTGCATATAACCATTGATAACATAACCATTAGTACCATGACCATTAGTAACTGGACCATTAGTAACATGCCCATTAGTAACATGACCATTAGTAACATGACCATTAGTAACATGACCATTGGTAACATAACTGTTTTTTAGCGGCACAGGTTTCTTTCCAACATACGTTCTGAAGTAGAAATTCGTAAACATGTAAAGGAAAATAGAAGCTTGGGAGAGCATATAACAGCACACCCACGTAGGAAAGTCGCATTTGAAAAATAATGGTAAGGCCAAATGTACACAGTCTAAATAAAATTGAACCTGAAATAAAGATTCTATATTTAATAAATTTTTATAAACCAATATCTAATTTTATTTACTAATTGAGTTAGAGTAACGTATTTCTTCCACCATAAATATTTTCTGTATTTAGGACCAAGAGCTGCGACTCCATAGTAAAAATACATAACGACATGAACAAGGCTGTTCAAAAGACCGTGGAACGTGCAATGCCCACCTATTTTGACAAAAAAAACTTTAAAAATTGAACACAACAATTACACTTCAAATATTTTACCTGGTAAAAATCTAACTAAAATCCATATATTAGCAGGCATCGTTAAGTGATGGAAAAAATGAAGAAAAGACATTTGATTTTGTTGTTTCCGCAAAGAAATAAATACCTTAAATAATTTAATAGATATCTTTAAAAAGATATTTGGTGGGCGATAATTAAAAAATCCTTAATAGTAGATGCATTTCAAAATGCAATACTCACACATTGAGTGTAATGATGACGCATCTGTAATAAAACGTCCGCTAAAAACGAGCAAGCATGACGACATGATTTTGCCACTTCACTAAAACACGGTCTCATGCAAATGGCAGTTACCCACCTAAAAAAAGTTGCAAAAACTTTGCAAAAACATTAAGCAAGTAGTTGGCCACTTGTTTTTTTGCAAAACGTTTGCTGACACTTGCAACATTTGCTAAACTTTTACAAACTTTTGCATAATTTGTATATTTTGCAAAAGTTTTGTAAAAAACTAGTGGACAATTACTTGGAAAACAATCAACATGAGGGGTAACATGAGACTATGTATTGTGTTAGTGAAGTGGCACTATCCTGACGTCATACCTGCTCGTTTTGAGCAAACGTTTTATTACAGATGAGTCGTCAATACATGTGTGTATGCGTTGCATTTTCGAATGCACCAAGTATTTTACACCTTGTTTAGACATAACTCTAACTAAAAAGCAGTGTTGGTGTATTGGTGTACACCAATACGCTTTTGTGAGAAGAAGAAGAAGAAGAAGAAGAAGAAGAAGAAGAATAAGGCTTAACGCCGCCAGACGCTTTTGTGAGAGCCATCTACATGAAATATTAAGGGTACTCACAGTATCGAATAAATCTACCATCTTAGAAATGTAATACCAATACATAACTCGAGCCATCTAAGAACAAATGGTTTTTTAAATATTTATTGTAGTATAAAAAATTGGACTTACCCTTAATGTTTTTCCATTTATACTGTAATCCATAGATTCGCATAGAAAGCTATATCCTGTAGCCCAGCCAGCCATCCAAAACTAGAATTTTTATAAATTTAATACAAGAAATAAAATAAAATTTTCTTCTACTTACTTCATAATGAAGCCAACTATTAAAAACTACCATTGTAAAATTGTAGGCAATTAAAAATCTCGAAAGTCTTATTGGTTTTCTTTCCTGCATAATGTCAGGAATTTTGTAATTCACCAACCATATATAAAACAAAGATATTAAAATTGTAGGTAGGGGACTGCCGATAAAAAGATAGCCGTCCACTTTCTTATCTGTAAAAAGAAGAATTTTTTCTAGAAAAAATTTAAATGTATAAAATAAAATAAGTTTGCACCTCGAATATCGTAAAAATAATTGCACATTTGAATAATGGAATAAAAGGCATCAACAAAAGTAGCTGTTTCATTTGATTCATTTCTTACTATTTCATTCATACTGACTGATGATTGCAGTGTGATCACTTTTTACCAAGTGACAAGAGTTTCCCTTCTATTAGAAGTCATTAACTTTTCCTGCCCTTGTCATGAGCTTAACAATTATTTTCACAATGTCATTCAATGTTTATTTCCAAAGGCAACACCACCTGTTTGTTAAAAAAAGTTACCATGAATTTGAAAAGCCATACACAGTTTCCTTAAGTAAACAAACATCAAATACAATGTAAAAATGTTTGTGATAAGTTACTTAATAATTTTATAAATTAAGTTGTTGTAAAATGGCTTATTAAAATTAATTAATTGAAATAAGAATTATGTAATATTTCATCGAATTCCTAATGGAATAAAATTTAATCATTTTTTTTCTTTTGCACTTCTCAAAATGAATTATTGAGACTTGACTTTCCTCTGAGTCACACCAACTCATTTGTTTGCTCAATGATTTATACTCTACACTTTTCTTGTCACAAACATGCAATAAAAGTTAAATATTCAACCTTCTCTGTATTTCCTTCTTATAGCAAATGCAGTTCAGACGAATTTTACAACTTGTGATATCACTAAAAAAAATCAAATTGCATGAAGTTGTTAATCCCTGTCAGTGTTGTGGTGAAGCACAGGGGAAGCTATCATTACATGACGCGTGAGTTGGTTAAACCCCTTTAAAGGTGCGATAAAAGTTATCAAGGAGCTTAAGCTTACATCCATACACAAAAACTCCATACAACTAAATGATTTGCTACTTCTCAAAAGTGTAAATACTAATTAACCCTTAAATTGACCCAAAAAATCATGCAAAAAATCAAAGCAAGTATCATAACGGTTATTTAATGGCACAAGTTTCTTTCCGATGTATACCGTACGTTCTGTAGTAGAATTTTGTAAACATGTAAAGAAAAATAGAAGTTTGACACAGCATGTAAAAGCAAACGCAAATCGGAAAGTCGCATTTGAAAAATAATGGCAACACCAAATGGACAGAGTCTAAATAAAACTGAACCTGCAATAAAAATTTAATATTTAATAAAATTTATATAAACCAATAAATATCTAACTTTATGTACTAATTGCATTAGGGTAACGTATTTCTTCCACCATAAATATTTTCTATATGTAGGACCAAGAGCTGCAACTCCATAGTAAAAATACATAACAACATGAACGAGGCTGTTCAAAATACCATGGAATGTGCAATGCCCACCTTATTTGATAATAGAAAATTTTAAATATTACAAACAATAATTCAGAGAGACTTATTACCTGGTAAAAATCGAACTAAAATCCATGTATTACAAGGCATCGTTAAGTGATGGAAGTAATGAAGAAAAGACAATTGGTTTTCTTTTTTCCGCAAAGAAATAAATATCTTAAAAATATTTTAAACGTTCTTGAAAATATTTTTGGTGGCGTAATTAAAATAAATAAAATAAATGAAATACTCGTCTAGAAGTGAATTATATTTTAGGATACTCACAGTATCAAACAATTCCACTATCTTGCATATGTAATACCAATACATAACTCTAGCCATCTAGAAAAATTTAATTTTTAAAATGTTTATTAATCTGATATAACAAAAAATTGGACTTACCCTTAATGTTTTTTCGTTTATACCGTAATCAATAGATTCGCATAGAAAGTTATATCCTGTAGCCCATCCAGCCATCCAAAACTGAAATTTTTATAAATTTAATACAAGAAATAAAATAAAATTTTCTTCCACTTAAGTACTTCATAATGAAGCCAACTATTAAAAAATACCAGGATAAAATTGTAAACGGGTAAAATTCTCAAAACTTTTACAGGTTTCTTTCTTGCATGACATCAGCAATTTTGTAATTTACCACCCATATATAAAAAAAGGTTATTAAAATAGTAGGATAAGGATATCTAAGAAAGAGATAATCATCCACTTTTTCATCTATAAAGAGAATTTTTTAGAAAAATCTATCTTGTAATAAAAAAAAAAATTTTCCTACCTCGAATATCATAAAGGTAGTTATACATTTGAATAAAGGAATAACAGGCATCACCAAAATTGACCGTTTCATTTGATTCATTTCCAACCACTTCATCCATATTGACTTATGGCAAAGATTGACAAGAAGTTACCAGTCAACTTGTCCTTTGGTCAAGATGTTGAAGAGGTCTCCTTTCCTTTATAAAAGTATTTTCCACTCTTTTTTCCAATATTAAAAACTGCTGCACCATCTGGTTAAGTATTCATACATGAATTTTAAGAGCCAAAAAGACAGTTTAAAAAGCGACAGCATCTGTTGGCTAAAAATAGTAATCATAAATTTGAAAAGCACACATTTTTTTTTTAGTTTTTCTACAACCTTTTCCAATCATATTTAAAAAATAATTAGAGTTTAAATAATTATTTTTAGTTTGATGAAAAATGCAAGTGTTGCGAGATGTCAAAAAGTCACATATCAACCTAATTGCAGAAGGTGAAATTTCTGTTTTCGTTTGTTTTTCTTGAATTAGGATTTTATAAGTATAGGATTTTAAGTTTGTTTCTTTCTTAGGAGCTGGGAAAATGCTCAATTGAAGTTTGTGCAAAGAGGTCAGCACTTGTTGGTCTAATCAAATTACTCAAACAAAAAAATTGAGATTTGATAGTTTACCATATGCATCTACTCATCTTTATCAACTCGGTGTATTTATCAATTAAGTCTAGGTTCATTGGCTTTATGCAGACGAATTATTCAACTCAATGATTCATACTTTATTTTTCCTTTTTGTTGTCATTTCACTAGTGGGAAATGTTCATTTGTTCCAAACAGGTGAGTTATCATTTGAAAACGTCGTCTTTAAAAACCAGACTAAACTTAATAATATTCCAAGAATTGTTTTGATAAATATTTTCCACACAGCTCACCCATCAAATTACCACTACACGATTCCACAACTGATAGACATAGATGGTAATTTCTTGAGTTATAACCTTTCACCAAGAAAAAAAAGAAGTTTAAATGATAATTTTGAAGAGACACTTCATTATAAGATTGATATTCAAGATCAAGCATATTATTTCCAACTAAAAACCAGTTTGGGTACATTTTCCCTTAATTATTCTGTCGAGTATTGGAATAAAAACGGAGCGCATAAAATACTGAAAAAATTTCCTGCTTGTCATTATGTTGGTACTGTAACTAATCGTGAGAAAAAAAAATTTTCCAAGGCTGTTTTAAGTAACTGCATTGGATTGGTAAGTGAAAAAAAAAAACCTTAATTTTTTAAAAATCTTAATCTAGTTTCTTGCAGCTTGGAGTTTTTTCTATTGGAAATATAGAATATGTTATACAACCAATTAATAATGAGAAACATAATAATGCAGAGACATACCCTCATATTATTTATAAAAGAAGTGTATCCAATCTTGCAAACACCTGTAGCAACTTCCCTTCTTTCAATGTGACAAAAGCATTCATGGAATCAACCCCTAATAGAAAAATAATAGTTCCAAAAACCAAAAGATCAGTCAATTTTGAAAGGTATTTAGAAATTTTAGTTGTTGCTGATAAAATGATGGTTAATTACCATGGGATCAAAGAAGTTGAACATTACATTTTGGCCATAATGAATATTGTAAGAATTTTTTATTATCAACTCATGGCTTCTTTGTATTGTATATTTAAAAAACTTCAGGTGTCTCAACTGTATAAGGATTCCAGCATTGGAAATTCAATTAATATAGTCATTACAAGACTCATTCTATTGCTTGAAGATCAACCTGATTTACAAATTACCCATCATGCAAGTCAGACTCTCTTTAATTTCTGTCAATGGCAGAAAAATATAAATCCAGCTTACTCACCTAATATACAAAAAGAAATTACATCTCATGATAATGCAATTCTTATAACAAGGTACGACCACTTACATTTAGTTATTATACACCACATTATAATTTAATAAATGGCATTATTTGGTAGGCATGACATATGCTACGACAAAAATGAACCTTGTGATACACTAGGAATGGCCCATATTGCTGGTATTTGCCAACCAGATAGAAGTTGCAGCATTAACCAGGATATTGGATTGGTGTCTGGATATACCATTGCACATGAATTAGGGCACAAGTACTATAAACAAGTTATCTTTAATACTCCATACCAAAATTTATTTATAAATCATTGTCTTTCAAGTTTTGGTATGCAACATGATGGTATAGGAAATAATTGCAAGAAGTTGTCATTCAAGGAGAAGGGTTATATTATGAGCAAGAAGTTGTCTTATTTAACTCAACCAGTTAGTTGGTCACCTTGCAGTAGAGATTACATAACAGACTTCCTTGAGTAAGTCTTGGAGCACTATTTTTTTTATATAATTCAATTTTGACTCTTTGAAGTTCAGGTCAGGCCAATTGTATGAAGAATGTACCAAAAATGCAAGACTTCTACTACTCTGTGCACTTACCTGGAGAATATTTTGAAGTCAGTCAACAGTGCATATCTCACTATGGAAGTCATTCCATTCCCTGCTGGAACAAATCAGTAGTAGTTCATCAACTTGTGAAATTATTAATAACATTAATAATTTGAATCTTAGAACATTTGCCAAAAATTGTGGTGCACGAATGCTAATGGAAAGTGTGTAACTGCCAATATCCCAGTATTGAATGGAACTCCTTGTTCAAGTGTCAAGCTCTCTAAAGGAGTAGAAAAATTAATAAATGTTACATTAACGTGAAAAGTAAGGTTTCACTTTTTTTACAGTGGTGTTTTAACGGTCAGTGCAGAGCCTTTGGTACAAGACCAGTCTCTATAAATGGTCAATGGAGTGAATGGTCAGATTGGAGCGAGTGTTCAAGAAGTTGTGATGGTGGAGTGACAGTAAGGGAAAGGTTTTGCAATAGTCCCAAGTAAAACGTCAATTGGATTATACAAACAAATCGCTGCGATTATTTATCTTTATTTTCAGGCCAGTTAATGGCGGCAGTCTTTGCTACGGTGATAGAAAACAATACAAATCTTGCCAACTAACACCTTGTAATGCAAACTCTATGGATTTTCGTGAACTGCAATGCTCTGAATTTAATAATCACTTGTTTAGAGGGAAACTTTACAAATGGACACCATACACCCAAGGTAATCAACCAAAACAAGTTGTCTAAATGCAAAAGTTACATTCATTCTAGATCATTTGCATCCTTGCTCTTTATACTGCCAAGCGACCGGTTATAATTTTTTCATTGAAAAGGCTGCAAAAGTGATTGATGGTACTAGATGTTTCCCCAACTCAACAAACATCTGTGTCAACGGTCAGTGTCAGGTAAATCATCTTTGCAATTGTGATATTTATCTAATCTCAACCGTCTACCAAAGCCTGTTGGATGTGATTTACAATTGAACTCAAAAGCATTTCCTGATGAATGTGGAGTATGTAATGGTGACGGAAGCACGTGCACCACCCACAACGGCACAGTTATATTGAACACTCCAATAAATAGTTAAGTTATAACAAACTACAATAAAATAATTCATATTCAGACAGCTTTATTTTTTAAAAAAAAGCATTTCATGATGTCATTCACATCCCCAAACATTCAA
This sequence comes from Pachymerium ferrugineum, assembly GCA_034686365.1. Lineage (NCBI taxonomy): Eukaryota > Metazoa > Arthropoda > Chilopoda > Geophilomorpha > Geophilidae > Pachymerium > Pachymerium ferrugineum. The sequence continues at coordinate 25,279 of JAQGAS010000052.1, forward strand.
GAAAAATTCTTATAAAAGCAGTAGAATATTCTACCAACATTTTAGGTAGTTCAAATTTTTAAAGAAATCTTTTCATTTAATTAATTTAATTTTTTCTAGCGATTAAGTCGGCCAACGGAACAATTGTTGTAAATGATCAATGGAAGGAGCATTTAGAGTCAAGACATGTAGTGGCTGGAACCATTTTCAATTATCAAAATGATGCAAAAATATTCCAAGCCCCTGGACCAACCAATCAAGATTTAATCATATCTGTAAGAACTTAAATTCTTCACTTTCTATTAACTATATCAAACTTTGGTTCTTTTAGATCTATGTTAAAGAAAGAGATAAGGGCATCTACTACGAATACGTACGACCAGAAGATGAGAGCAACAAAATCAAATGCCAAAACTGTTCACTTAATACTGATGAGGGTATACATTTCTATTTTTCAAGCCATTGTTTTTGCTTAATCGATTTTAACTTGCAGAATGTACAGATGTTAACAAAGTTAATTATTGCCAAATGGCGTACAAGTTAAAATTTTGTTCCCGTCCGTATTTCCGAAAGCTTTGTTGTGCAACGTGTTCCAGACATTCATGAAAACATCTAAATCTTATTAAAATTTCAATTTTTGAAACTAATGTTACACTTTATTAAACCACAGATTGTGCTATACTAAGCCACTTACGTCGTTACATATTCGTTAAAACATTTGATAATTTCTTGTTTCCTAAAAACATATAGGCATCAGGAAATCCTTGTGCACTCGCGTATTCCCTTACATGCATTAAGCGGTCAAAATTTGGATGTATAACTCTACCCTGTACAAATGTAAAAAATGAATATTCAATTCATTTTCATTACCCTTTTTTGTAATGGGAATGGATGCGTGACTAGGGTTACTATTGTCATGAAATCTTCCATACACCTCTTTTTATGATGAAATTGGTTAAATTATCTGATAACAAACACCCCGGAATTAATGTATTTTTTCGAGGCAACATGCTCCTGCACAAGGGCAAACACAATTATTTTCACCACACTACGTCCTAAAATGAAAATATTTTTCTGAGCTTACCTTTTACCGCTCAACCTTGATTGTAGGTCCATCCTGCCTTTTTTGGTTAACCCTGCCTTTCATTACGGTTATTGAATCACCTTAATATTCACATGCTGCTCTTCATCCGTCCCTTCAAAGTATTTGACACCTAAAAATTAAAAGATTGAATAATTAGTCACTCATTTTTGATTTCGAATCGTGAATTTCATTCACTGAATTGATTTATAATCAGACGGTGATTTTTATTCTATAAAATGAGCATTATATCACAATTTCAATTAGGAATTCGCAGGGACATATTTTTTAATACCTTTTTTGTTTTTCGCATAACAGGAACAGGTTGTTGTTATGGGACGGAGGGTAGTAAGTAGAATTTTCGTGCGCGTGCGCGTATTGACGTTCCGAGCACACTCTTACGGCAATAATTAAAACAACAAAATATTTTGGTCTATATCAAAAATTACCTTTAAGGCCAGGCCAAGGCCAAGTGTCCCAGCCGGATACCACAAAAATACGTAGCAGTTCAATCTGGTGAGAAAAATATGTTCTCTTAACTTCAAAATCGACATGTAAAAATAATCTATTAGAAGAAAAATCTATTTTATCAATTAACAGTTTCCTTCCTTCACTACAAATGATTTAAATCATAATGAGGTTTTTAGTTAAAATGCAGTTTATTTACACAAAAAGAAATTTCTACACATTTTCAAATATCATTGACATCAAAAGAATCCACCGTTTCGTAATGATTTAAATCTATTTGACTAGCTGTATTTTTAAACAAAATTCCCTGCATGAAAAGAAGTAAATAAACCAATGTACTGCACACCATATACAAGACAAGGAAGCCTGGGTAGTTACAGTTATAAAAATACGGTAGTAATAAATAACCACAGATGACAAACAACTCTATCTAAAATGAAAACAAAATGAAAAAAATCACAAATAACAAATAACTAATAACAACTTACAAAATTAACCCAAGTCGCAAGTTTGGAAAACCCTTTCCGATACCATGACTTTGGCTCTATGTTGGAAGTCGCGTAATATACATACAAAACAGCATGAGAAAATGTATTAGCTAAACCAACAAATGTAAAATGACCACCTGTAAACAAATAAATGTCACGATCTGTAACAATAAATTTGGTCATGTTAATACTTGGAATAAAACGCGCCAAGAACCAACTATTTGTGATCATAGTAGTGTGATGTACCACTTGCTGAAATGTAACTTTATAATACCTTTTCTTCAAAATATTAAACACCTTCAATAAGAATAGAGATTTATTAGTACTTATTCCTTTTTATACTTCTGCTTTAACTTACAGTATAGAAACAATCAACATACTTAGATATAAAATACCAATAACACACTTTTGCCATCTAGTGAGAAAAATTGTAACCATTAAAAAGAGAACTCTCTCTCTAATCGAATAAGAATTTTACCTCTACTGTTTTCTTATTTATTCTATAATCTATTGGTTCACACACAGCCCTGTAACCAGTTCCCCATCCATTAATCCAGAACTATAAAAATTAATTATTAATATATGGAAAGCCTAAGGAAAAGCAAACCACTTACTCCAATATGCAAACCAAAATTCATGACAAACAAACCAAATAAAAAAGTAACAAAAACATACTTCAAATCGAAAGCAGGTCGTTTTTCCATTAGTTTAGGCCCTAACCATGTGACAAACATCAAATAAAGGAATGCAAAAAATAAATTAACCGAGATAGAATCCATAAGAAACCAACCATCCGCTTTTTTATCTATAAAAATAAATTTGGATAAATAAAAGTGCAAGACATTATTCCCACTACTTTCCTTACCTCTCGCATTCCACACAATTTTTTGAAACATTAATACCAAACCCCCAAAGTCAGAGTGGCGTGACATTATATGTTGTACCTGTGTCAATTTTGAATATTCAAAATGAGAATTTCAATACATAAAATGAGACATAATCTAATGATGTAATGTGACGTAGCATCATCATCTTCTCATCCATCATCTAAAAAACAGAATATTTAATAATAGAACAGGAAAATTGTAAAATAAAGCTACTTACAAATTAGGTCAAAATGTTTCTAGTCCTTAACGACTCCCAAAATAAAATTTTGTGAAAAACTACTTAGTGTGCTCTTTTCTTTATTACAAATCAATCGAATTTAATCTTTCATAGGTTATTGCAACAATTTCCTCATTTTTGTTTTTGTCAATAAATTTACACAGTGCAATTATGGTATAAATAGATAAAGTTACAATTGCGTAGATGGGAGAGGAATTGAGATAATTACAACCCACGTAAAATGGCAGTGAAAGATAGACACATATGGCAGTATGATCTACCTAAAATAGAACAGAAAAATGAATTATTAAAATTTAAATCTCATTATTTATGTCATATTTTGGCCTATTTTCAGAACTAGCAACTGATTGGGGATTGATCAATTGAAATAATGACGTCATTTTTTAAGTCTACTAAAATAGGCTAATGGGGACATAATTTTTTTTGGAAAGTTACAACTTACTAGAGTAAATCCAAATAAGAATGTTGCGAATGGTTTCAAACAGGCTGCAGTAGGAAACATGTTCACCAAGCTGTTGTGCAGGTAAGCTACTACATGTAAAAGACTTAGTGCAAGACCTGTAAATGTTATGTGACCACCTACAACAAGCTATTATGAAACTTTGCTCTTTTTCAATACATTATAAAAAGAACGAACCGGGATAATATCTTACAAGAAAGTAGCTATTTATCAACATTGTTGATTGATGAAATGTTTTATGAAATGAAACCTCATCAGATTTTTTCATCAAAATCAAAAACACCTATGAAAAGAATCCTAATTAAATGTTATTTTATCACATAAAACAAGAGCCTTTTACAAAGTAAAGTAGATCCAAAAATTTACTTATATAAAACAACCAACAAGTCTTGGCCATCTGCAAAAAAAAGATATATATGATTAGAAAATACATACCATGACAGCAATTTTTTTACTTTCATAGTCTCTTCATTAATTGAATAATCTTGTTTATGACATATCCAACTGTAAGTTGTACCCCAACCAGAAAGCCAAAACTAGAAGAAAAATCGTCAATATTAATATATACCACTGATACAACAATCAACCGTACCTCTATGTGAATGGCAAGGTTCATTACAACCATAACAAGATTGTAAAAGATAAATGGTATTTTTAATGGTAACGGTTTATAATAACTCATCACTTTTGGTCCAATGATATAGACAAAGCCCAAATAAGTGAAAATAGTGATATACATTGGGAGTGCAGAACTGCAAAGAAACCATCCATCCGCTTTTCTATCTAAAAAACATTGGGACATTACAAAAGCTGAAGTAGTGTGCGAAATAAGCGGTTGTGCTTAAATCGCAATTATACTTATATATAGCGATTACGAAAGAAGGTATTTTTGATACACTGCACGAATCGCAGAAACTCGCTATCGGAAGTTACCTCTGAATCTCCATGCTGTATTAAGGGCAAGATCTACCCCTGTAGGAAAATCAAATACTGAAGCAACGTAATGCTGTAAATAAGGAGTTCGTGATTGCATAAAATTCATTATACGTGCGTATAGGAACATTGTAATATTTTCGTGTTTAGCAACTTTTTGCTCTTGGTTAATTTGAAAGAAAATAATAAAAATGGCTTCATTTCCCTCTATGATTCACAGTAATCCATCTTAATTAATTATTTCTATAGGAAAATTCTGCTGGAGGAAATAAAACGACAAAAAGTCATGGGTATGATTTAACCAAAAAAAAAATTCGAATCTTTAGATCGGTTATTGTATTGCAGGAAAACCATTCAACTTCCAACAAGCCACAGTTATAGTGTGAAGACATTGAATTTGCTTCATTTTTGTGAATAAATAATCTTATATGGCGACTATTTCACCTTATAGATATAATTAAAGAGTCATCTTTTATCATATCACATCGTTTATATCAAAAATTTCCACGTGTTTATACTGAGCTAAATTGATTTTTTTCTTTTTGTCCTTGACTAGGTATCCATAAAGGAAAATGGCAATATATATTGCTAAACTTAAGATTGTGTAAATGAGTATAACAGCTGGATAATCACATCCAATCCATAATTGTAATGATAAGTAAATGCAGATGATGAAAAGTTCAAGCTTTAAAATAAAATCTACAATTAATATCAATAGCTTCCCTGCAGTGCTCTACAACATACAAGATTAAACCAGAAAGCAAATTTTGCGAATGGATGACGGAATGGTGCATCAGGATACAGATTTGCAAAAGCAAAATATGAATACGCAATGGCATGAGATAATGTATTTGCTAAGCAAGCAAAGGTTATAAGCCCGCCTACACACAGTACAATAACGTTAATTTCACTAAAGACTTTCAAAAAATATTAGCTTAGATATATAAATTTACCAGGAAAAAACCTTACAACAAGATATCCATTAAAGACCATACTTGAATGATGAAAAATATGTTGAAAAGTTAACTTGTAAAATTTTTTTTTTAAAACTAGAAAAACCTAAAAGTGCATCAAGAAATTAATTAACCGTTTTCCCAAGTATAAAGCTACTTACCGTATACAAAAGATCCAAATATTTATTCATGTAAAACCACCAACAAATTTTAGCCATCTACATACGAAATTTCAAAAGTAAAATTAAATGGTAAGATTTCTGAAGTTTATATCTAAAATGAACTTACTTTGATTGCCCGTGGATTGATAGCAAAATCTTGTTTTTCACAAATCCAGCTGTAAGTAGTGCCCCATCCAGAAACCCAAAACTAAAAGTAAAATTTCATATGAACAAATGAACTTATACATATAAATATATAAAAATATATACTAACCTCAAAGTGTAATATTATATTCATTAGAAAAATTAAACTATTATAAATAAAAAATGTCTTCTTTAATTTAAGGGGATTTAAATGTTTCATTAATCTTGGCCCTATAGATATTGAGAACATTAAATAACTTAAAATAATGGCACCTACTAAAGTTGGTGAACCACACAAAAACCAGTGATCAGCTTTTTTATCTGAAAAATATAAAAGTAAAATTTTTTAAGTGTAAATAAATACTCATATAACTCACCTCTTAAACTCCAAGCATATTCCAAAAATAACTTAACAGAAAGAATAAAATCTCGCATTTTCATCTTTATAACCCAAAAAGTTGAATAAACTGCACATATTTGTATATTGACAATTTGTATTTCCCTACTCATCATCCTAATCAATCTATGTCAATTACTCAATCCCGGAAATTGAAGCTTATAGCCCTAGTCACTTCAGAAAACTAATTTTAAAGTGTACTCGTAAATATTTTTATTTTACTAAGACAGAAATAAAAATTACAGTGCAATAAAACGTCGTGAAAAACTGACAATAAAAATCACTGTACAAATTGCAGTGATACAAGGAGCAAATGAAGATATATATAAGAGTGCAATTAATCAACTTTAACTGCATTTTGTTTCGATGCAGATTTAGTGATTTTTGGCTTCATTAAATAATTCCTAATGTAAAAATTGATAAATAAGACGAAGAATGTCATCCCTTGTGGAAGTAAATAAATGAGAATTGGTGTTGGATAGTTGCATTCTCTGATAAGTGGCTGGATCATGTGATATAGACCAACAATAAACTGGATCTGTAAGTAGAAGAGAATGATTAATAAAAATGCTATTAACCTTTATTAATTAAAAAGTTCAATGACCGTTGTTAAGACTTAATGACCTATTGGTCCGTGCATCACTATAAATAAACTTACCAATTGTATGATCGTCACATAACGTTTCCACCATAATAACCTTCGGTATTTAGGCCCAAGAGCGGCAATACCGTAATATGTGTACATTATGGAGTGAGTTATGCTGTTGACAAACCCGGGAAATAGACCATGACCACCTGGAAATAAAAATTTTGTAAATAAATATTTCAATGCATTCAAAACACGTTTTTATTGAGATGATTCATGTATAAGTTCATAAGTTTGTAAGTTCTAAAATAAACTGCAAATTATGGAAAACCTCCCTATTGCTATAATTTATTTGCATGAAGGGAAATGTAACCTTTGTGACAAGTCAACAATAGCTATGTGCATTAGGAAGATTAGTTTCATCCGGCATCATGGGCAGAACAAAAAGTACCATGTGATTCCCTTTCTATTAGCAATCAAATTTGAACATTTATGGTCTGCTTCTGTCAAAGCTGTTTTGTTTTGTTTTGTAAATAGAGTGGTTATATCGATATTGGGTTTTCCCTTATACAATTTCCTTTTTTAAAAAAATAGTTTGTTTAATTAGAAAATAATGACGCATTTAAAAATTTAAAGGTGCAGTTTTTCGTTTGAACATCCACTATCATTCTCATCAGTTACATAAGATTATATTGAAATAAAAATCTTTATGTTGCAGAATAATTTAAAAAAATCATGGGCAAAATTCCTTCCTTTTGTAACAAACACAAAAATCTGCACATGAAAAAAACCTCCTTTTGTTATTCAAAAATATTACATAACCATTTCCGTTTCTTTCTTCAACTTATAACTAATAATATTTAATATCTCTAACCTGGTGCAAACCGTAAAACGACCCATGTATTCATTGGCATTACTGAATGATGGAAGACGTGCAAAATGCTAATTTGTTTGTCTTTTTTCCTCAACACAAAAAATATCTAGAAAATAAATTAATCAACTTCACGTTTTTAAAACAATATTAAACCTCAATTACCGTGTCTAAAAAGTCGACAAATTTTGTTATATAATAGACGTATACGAAACTAATTATCTAGAAAGACGAGAAAATATATAATTCACACACATATTCCGATAAAAATTAATAAGACTCACTCTGAACCCCAAGGCGTTTGGCGTATAATCACATGGTTCACACATAAAATTGTAACGAAAAACAATTCCAGTAGTGTACCCCTAAAATTCGAAACAGATAAAACCATGTCAGTGCTATTGGTGATCAGAAGGCAACTGAAAACTTACTTCAGCGTGAATGTAAACGTTGAGTATAACCATAGCAAAATTATAAAATATCAAAATAGGTCTGAGTTCAAAGGGTGGCCTGTTTTTCATAAACAGTGGTCCCCACCATTTCACTATTAATAAATATAACAGTGTAATGGCCAGTGTAGGGAAAGGACTGCCCAGTAATGGAAGACCATCAACTCTTTTATCTATAAAAAAAAATTACAAAATTACGTATCATCAAACAAATAAAATTTCTATATTTTACCTCTTAATTCCCATATTTCATTATACATCCCTGTGAGGTTTGTGAGGGAGAAATTAAATTTATTCATTTTTAAAACCTGAAAATAAAAAAAAAAAATTATTAATCATAAAAGAAACGACTTTTCTAATAGACAAGTCAATAAAAACGGTGCCATGTAATATTGATGTTTTGATTATAACATCCTAACTTATAATTTACGTCGGGAAATAAAAACGTGTTTGGTCAATAAAAATGTATGTGTTACATGTCAATGTGCAACGTTCATTTTAAATGTAAAAAACAAACCGAAACTTACAATAAAAAATTCACAGAACGAATTGACTATGAATGGGTGAATGTAGTAAGGAAGTGACAAATGTGAATGACTTGAATTGACCTAGTACCTGATTTTAAAAGATGTCAAAGTATTTAGTAGCTATGGTTACATTAGTACGTAATAAGATTTAATAGATCGGCAGATTTACAGTTTATTATCAAAATTAAATTACAAGAAAGGAGGAGGGCGGATTCAAAAATCACATTAATAAATGGCGGACAAAAATTAACATACAAGATTTTTTTTCTCTCATTTGGGTATATCTTCATCTCTAATTAACTTGTAGCTGCCTATATCTTGATTATTCTAAAATAATTTTCTTCCTTAAAACTATTTTTCTTAATGTTTTTAATAACTTTCTAAGGCAGTACAATTACCAATTTCATTTTTTTGATATGTAGATACACACATCTTACAATCCTAAAGCCAACATTTGGCATAAACATAACCTTTTTTAGGTGAAATTTTTTACCAACTAAAATAACACTAAACGCTTTAGGGTTGTGGGAATTAATAAAAACTTCAACTTTTTCTAATTTAACAACTTGTTTTTATCAACTGTACAAATATTCTAACATTGTGCACGCATAAACAGCGGTTTCTTTTTTTTTTTTTTTAATTTTTTGGATTTTTTTGTATCACCAATTTTCAGAGAAAAACAATTAACTTTAAAATGAAAATATGCAAAATTTAGTAAATTTAAAAATAGTACGAAACATTTTTTATAGAACAATTACTAAAACAAAATTGCACAATCTTTTTTTTTCAAATTCTTATTAAGAAGTGCAATAAAAGAAACTTACTCAAAACAACAAGAACCAACTTAACTTAAAATTAAGAAAACTTAAAAATAAGAAAACCAAACCAAAGGGTGAAATCCATTAAAATAATGGAATCATTTTGTTCAAAAAAAAAATAATAAAAAATAGAAGAGCCCTCCTTCGGAAATAAAAATATAAATTTAATTCAAAGTTTAAATTCAATAAACACCCTCCTCTCCAACTTTTGAAATTTACACTGATTTTCAGTGGTAGCAAATTTTAATTATTTTAATCCTTTAAATTATTCAGTTACACTAACCAGCAGTCAACAGCAATTTTTTAAAGAAAAGACTTGATAACAAAAATTTTTCAAGCAAAAAAAATATTATGCAAAAAAAAAAAAAAAAAATTCTCCAACATTTTTTTTTTATCAACTTTGATTTCAACCACTTTAGAAAATACTCGCATAACGACAAAAGCCACCTACTCAGATACAAACTACCTGCTCAATGTATAAAATTTTGCAACGTCTGTCATCATTTTGATATGCAAATTGATTTTCTTAAAAACACTCTTCAACGTGCAAAATGTGTTTGCATTTTAAATTTTAAAAAAATAAATTCCATGGTTCAAAACCATCAGCAAAAAAACCAAATTTTCATCTTAGCCTTCAAACCCAACTAATTGAGCAAAACACGGATGCCGAAATGCCTCGTATTAAACTTAAATATAAAATAACCAATTATAAAAAGGCGAAAATAATTTTTTTACAAAAAAAAAAAAACAAAACAAAAACAAAAGTGCAAACTTAAAATTTGTATTATTTTGGACAACTATAAAAAAAACATTTTTGTACATTGTCTAAAAAATGTCTTTCCAAATTTAGCAAATTTTATATTCGTGTTTTAGGGACCCTGTTTTTCATATTCCTACAAAAGGCCCGTGCTCATAGCAGAAAAAAAAAGGGGAAGGTAATCGTATTTAAATGCAACATGTAACTCCTTAAAATGTGCATAGTGTATAAGAAAGGCAAAAGGCACTCCCAAACCTTGTGTTAAATTTTTTTTTATCATTTTAATGTATTTTTTGGCAAATTTGTGATCATGTGTAATCTTTCTCATGTTTATAATTAAATTCAACTTTTTAAACCTTAACTTAAAACAAAATAAAACCAAACATGGAATTATCGATAAGTTTACCACAATTTTTCTTTCTCATTATTCTTATAAACTTTTTTAAACTTAAACTTTCATTAGGAAAAAAAATTCCTCCCGTCATTCTCACCCCCAAGAAGTGTAAAAAATCACAGAAAGAAACAAAAAAATGAAGAGATTAAGAAAAAAAAAGTTTGAATAAAATTGAACAAAAAAAAACATATGGGAGGAAAAAAGAGAAACACATTAAATGCAATAATATTATAATGGAAAAAAAGTGTAAAGAAACAAAAAACAATGCAACATAAAATAAAAATGTAAATTTCGAAAAAACTTAAAAGAAAAAAAAAGCCACCCAATAAAAACTTTATTATAATATATTCAGTTCTATTGGGATTTGCTTTTCAAATGTCCATTTTCATGCACGTGCGTTGTGCTGTGAACTCCATTGGTGATGATGGACGATCCGTTGGCAATGTTCTTGCCCGCATGGCCGTTGCTCACGTGACCGTTACTCATGGTCGCATTTTTTGGCCGTCTCCTTACGTATGCTTGTTTGTAGAAGTCCACAAACAAAAAGAAAAACATGACTGCATGACCCCCGATCCACCAAACAAATGCTTTAGGGTAATTACAATCAATGAAGAGCAATTGGAACGCATGAACTATGATACCAATGAATTGTACCTGTAAACAAGTCAAATAAGCAGAAATTACAGTTAATCGACGTGAAATCTCCGGCAGACAATACGTTACCAATTGGAATGTCGTCATATATTTTTTCCACCAAAGATATTTATTGTATTTAGGTCCCATGGCTGAAATGCCGTAGTAAGTATACATGAATATGTGAACGAGTGAGTTTAGTAATCCGAAAAATGTGCTATGACCACCTGATAATCAAAAATAAAAAGTTTATAATTCTTGTAATGACAGTCTTCCCAAAAAAAAAAAAAAAATCAGTCAAAACTGTGACTGACATTAAATTTACTGGGCATGTTATCAAATGTATTGCTCTCTTGTTAATAGTGCCTTTCAAATGCAAGTTTACATCAACTTTGCATGTACTAGATGTAATGCCAGTGTGACATAACAAATCTGATAACATAAAAAAAAAACCTAATGGGTTGTATCGAAAAACTATTGTTGTTTAAGTTGGAAGCAAAAACTTTATACACCTCAAGTGTGAAAGATTTTCAATGCAAACTGTTCCACTTAAATTGTTCATTTTTCCAGTTCGGAAAACTTCAATTTCCATGTCTAATTTTGAAGGGTTGTCAATGGATCTTCACAACTAGCAATAAACAGTACGTCTGTTTACACTATCTTATAAGCTTAACATTACGCCTACTGATTCTTAAGCAAAATTACCGTAGTTAATAGACAGTCTTTTTAACAAGTTGCTGTAAGAAATGACTCTTCTCTAATCATTTTGTCACTGGTAAGCAGTTACCAGCCGAAAATAATTGCACCCTTGTTTACGTAATATCTAGTATCAATGGTTACAATTAAATGAAAAATTCTAAAAACCTCCATTAACTAAAGTGTCACAAAGAATTTAAAACTAACCAACAGTTGATTGTCCTTTACAAAAGACAATCAAGTGTGTAATCACGTTTGTGATCAATAATCAGATCTCGGTTGGTTCTACGTAGCCAACTGAATTTGTGAAAGAAGTACAATTGTTTTTAAACTGAAACAATGCAACAATGTTTCCTGAATTTGATTTCGTTTCTTCAATGAAACATTTTAGCTTTAAAACTGCTAGGAAAATGCACGCAACTTAGGGTTTTAAAAAAGTAACAATTGTCATAAAACTAAAAATTATTGACATTCAACCTCCACACCAGTTACCCTGCTTTGAATAAGGGACTTCGTAAATTAAAAAAAAAAATGGTTTCTAAAATTAATGAACGAACCTGGTGTAAAACGTACGCCAAACCAGACACTCATTGGCATACATCCGTGATGAATCACGTGGAGCAAGGTTACTTGATTAAACTTTCTTCTCAAAACAAAGAATATCTGCAACAAACAAGCCCAGATAACCCAATTTGTTTTAAATGAATGGGAATGATGCAAGATTATAAACAAATCAATATCAGACAACACATCAATGATGCACATTTCCCTAATTCTTTTTCAATCAAAAGGAATAACAAAATTCTTAAGCCAATAAAAACAAAATTTTCCATTTCACAATTAACATTGTTCCATACTTCCTGAACAGTGTTAAGAGTACAATAGAAATCATTACAATGAACATCCACCATTTTCCATACCGTGTCAGCAAATTCAATGAACTTGGAAAAATAATACCACCAACAAGCATTCGCCATCTAAATTTAAAAAAAAAAAAAAAAAAACATTTTAAAAACATTTTAAAATTCAATTTTTTTTGAACAGTTTGTAAAATTATAATATTGCAAACGAAAGTTTTTGATACTTTTTGATACTTTGCGCTGCGCAAGCGCAGTTTAAAGGAAGCATTCTGCCGATCAAAGTGATATATTCCGAAAATCGAAAATATTTACGGTCCTTGCTAATACACCAACAATTTTTAAAGTTAAAATTTAAAGTTAAATTGTACTGATTCCTTCATGTAACTTTTATGACCAACTGCGATCGAAATAAATTAAAATTCAAGGAACTTCCCCAAGTTTCCATCACTACAATAAATATCTATGTTGTTTTAATATTACTCATACAATATGAGTAATACTAGTAATTTTCACATCGATTTCTCTGAAAGTTTATCACAAAGTAGATCAATATGTCTGTGTACCATGGGGCGTTTGTCTTTATATTCCTGTAAGAATGACCATCATTTCATCATTCTCTGTATAAATACAGGCCTTCAGAAGTAAAATTTGGTCTTCAAAAACTGTTAAGACAGAAGGTAATAGTTACAATCAAAGTTTTTAAATCGGTTATACAGGTCAAGTAATTTTTGAGATGCTCAGAACTGCCACATCAATAATCAGTTTTGATCATCTCAAAGAACGTGGGCTAAAACATTTTGTTTTTGGTACATCTAACCTTGAATTCCCTTTACGCTTCTTTATGTTACGCCTCCACGAAACAATCACCTGGTTCATTTAAATATCCAGATAACTGATCAAAGGTATTCCATTCAGGAACCAGACGGTTATTGAGGAATCCCACACCTTATTCCAAACAGTTATGTTCTTGTCATTTAGAGCAGTAAATTCACACATTCACACATTTAGTATATCTGGATTTGCAAGTTTCTTGCCTACTAAATGATACTTATCAGCAGAAATCATCAGTTATACAAAAGTGAAATAAATTGGTAATTTTTCATTTGTGTGTTTGTCCCTATTGAAACAAACTTAGAGACTTGAAATATGTTGTAATGCCAAGTACATATAGATATTCAATTATCTAGATGATGATTGTTGTGGTGGAGGCTCGCATTATCAGTGATTACTTGTAATCATCTGGACAATTATTTTAGCTGAGGTACTTGTTTACGTAAAATTTCGTTTGCTTATTTTTTCCCTTTACAAACTGTCAGTGAAAAAAAACTTCATTTTATAGAACAAAGTTCGATTTTTTTTTTTTTACCCGCATGGCTTTTTGAGAATTGGAAAAATCAACAGGTTGACATCTGTAGCTGTAACCAGTTCCCCAACCTGATAACCATAACTGGAAATAAGTAGAAAAATAAACCATCAAAAATAATTAGTTTTATATTTAGTAAAATATTTACCTCCATGAATAACCAGGCGCTGAATATGACCATAAAAAAATTGTAGGCAACTAATGCTTTCCTGAGATATAGTGGTTCCCTATTCTTCATCAATCTAGGGCCTAAACTTGTTACTCCATACACGTAAGATAAACAAAGAACTAAAGTTGGCAGTGGACTGTCCATTAACAGCCACCCGTCGACTCGTGGGTCTAAAAGATTTTAAAAAAAAGGATAATAAAAATTATTTTATATTCAGGAAAAAAAATAAATCGTTTTAAGTTCAAAGCTTACGTAACCAATTGAACTAATTCCATTACTTAATCTTAGACACTTCCGATTTTAACGTCATTAAAAATATTTTCGGTTTTTCAAGGTGCTCTGAGGTGTTAAAAAATTTTGAAACTAAAACGTTCAAAGCAGTTACAACACGGAAGTAACCCCATCACACGTAATGCCAAAGAAATGTCAATTTTTACAAACGATTTTCATTTCGATCAGCTTCGATTTTTATTCCTTTATTTTTCTTTCCCCCGCATAAAAAACATTTTCTCTAAAATATATTACATTGGTTTCCATCCTTGAAAAATGTCTGGTTTATTAAGGAAATAAAGAACTTAATAACCCTGACATTTTGAGTTATAACTACCCACACAATTTTTTTTTAAGTAAAAGAGTTCTCTTCCGCATCGATCACGCCCAAAACAAAATTTTGTTAGGCCTAAACCGGCGTTTCGTTTAACTCTCGTTTTAGATTAGTTTGAGAGTGAAGGTTTCGTTTTTTCTGGGGTTAAACGACAGCTTAAAGTTGTCGGTTTAAAGTTTGCTCAATGTTTTACCTCTGAGTTCCATGGTGCGGTTGTAAAATTCCGCCAAACCGGCGGCAAATTGAGCCATGGCTTCGGCAGGGCGGCGGGACAGACGAAAGATGTTTGCGGTGCGTTGAGAGCGAACCTGGTGATAAATAGAGAAAACCTATTGGGGTATAACGAAAACCTGGTTGCCGATTGGGTTAGCGTTTACGTAGGTAACAACTGTGCTTTATCAGATGTTCTATGTTTTCAAGGAACGGGAAACCCATTAATTAAGATTATGATCTGATTCAACTTCTTCGTTTGAAGAATTTGTTTATTACGTAAACTGTATTCAATACCACCCATCGTAGTTATACGCCTCTCGCGTCATGGGTGGAAACTACACTTGTCACTTTGCGTCATTCGCCTTGTGTTTAGCGGTGAAAACTTGATAAAAAGGAGTAATTTTGTTGTAAAGTTTTCCGGGAAATGTTATGTTATTTTTGAACTACAAAATTTGTTATTATATGTTACAATAAACACTCATTGTAATACTTTTTCCTGTTTTTGAGTTAAGGGTTCACAGCGTCATTTTTTCACCTGGTGTCAATTCTCTTAACCATATCGGTTCATTATGTGGGGAAAAATTGATAAAGAAATATAACCCTACTTACAGAAATATGTTAGTCCTGTTAGAAAAGAAGCGAGCGTTGTTTCAGCATTCGTCTCGACCTTTTGCAAAGCAGGAACCAAAGAGAATTATCACCTGAGGAAATACTGTGTTAGTGGGCAAAGCCAATAGCAAGACACATGCATCGCGAGCGACTCAAATAGGTTAAGCTCATCGCAAACCACCTTTTAGTGAAATCCAAATAAAAATTCGATATTTCCAACATGGAAATAACTTGCTGGAAAACAGAAACTAAAAAAATTTAAAAAATAAAAATTAAAAAAAAAAACGAAAATGAGAATGAGAAAAAAACGAAAAATACCGTTAATTGTGAGTAAATGGCGCAGCGTCTTCAAGTTAAGAAAGGATTATTTGAAGAGGGAGAAAAAAAAGCAAATTCCTTTTGCAAAATGTAGGTCAATGTTGCAGGTCGACGACCTCGTCCGACCTTGAGTGGCTCGTGCACGGTCAACAGGCCGACGTGTTTCATAACGAGGTTACCTTAAATACCCGGGGAAAGTCCACAAGTTACGTCATAAAACGACCAGTGTCCAAAAACTGTCATTTTCACCGTCCAGAATCATTCATTTTATTAATAAAAAAAAATAAATAAAAAACAAAAACTCTTTTCCATTAAAAAAAAATAAAAAATGTATAAAACCTCGATAAAAACAAAACTAGAAATTATAATTAACACCACCTTTCGGCGCAATAGTACCGCTCACAGCCACTACTCGGCGTTGCATAACAGTGACGCCAGATTGCGAATAACACGACACAAATTCAAACTGAACTAAATAAACAAATCTGTAAATATTTACACAAATCGATCTAAATTTTTCCAAACAATTTTTTTTAAGAATTCATAAAACACTTCCTATGTTCTAGTTAGGCGCTTAATTTAACCTCAATTTTCTCTCTTTTTCTCAAAACACAGACAACTTTACACTCTTAAAAATCACTTCCTTCTAAACAAACATAAAATTTACAATAAAAAAATTACAAATAAAAATTATATAACAAAATAATAAGTTTAAAAAAAATTAAAAAGAAAGAAAAAGAAGAAAAAAGAAGAAGGTGGTCATCAACCTCAATTTAAGGATTTTAGGGAATGAGGATCCCCTCGGGAATGGCGGGAGGAATTTGACCCATTTTTTGAAACATATATGTCCCCCTTTGAACCATCAAAAAAAGTTTTCTTTTATTTACTTGTTAGACCTTTTGCCTTGTGTTACTTTTGGTGTTATTTTCTTTCTCTTTGATGTTTATATTAATAACCTAAACTCTAAATACTGTAGTCATGGTAATGTGTTTCGATCAGGTGGTAAAAGGGGGGAGACGTTAGGGTCAGTAAGCACCGGGCCAGTAAACAAGTTCCGGTTTCTTGCCCTATTTATTACTACCAAAATTCTCGAATTCTTAAGTTGGTATTAAGGAGTAAAAACACTTATAATAATAAAATATATTTTTCTTTTGTATATATAAAAATTTTGAGTTTAAGAATATTTATTTTTAATAGTTTCTAACAAACTCATTGATTTGTTTTCGTGTGTGTAATAAGTAGAAATATTTGTTTGTGATTTTTATGTTGTTTTTGTTGTGTATATTCTCTGTATATAAAAATATTTCTAAAAACATATAAAATTGTGCTTACCTGAGCCCGAGTGTCGTGCGTTTAACAGGTGTGCTCTGGAGTCGAACAGGAAGAGTACAACATGATCTACACTACCTTTTCTGCATATCCCTAGTAACGTGACCTCATTGACACTAAAGCGACAACTGACGTCGGTTTTCAAAAACAGAGTAATTAAACTTTAAATTTTAAAAGTTTTATTACGGTACTCTGTTATTATAAATTACATAAAAAACTTTTTTATTCTTAAGTATTTCAACAATCCATTTTGGTTACAACAAAGTAAGTATATGATTGTTAATGCCGCCTGCAATTAAAGAATGCCATAATGTCATTAATGAGTATTGTAAGTTGGATTTTTCATTCTACGACACCATTTTCAAAAGGTCTATTTTCTATTATTTTCAAAATGACAGTTTGGGATGCCATTTCATCTCATTACGCCAATTTTATAAGGCAAGGAGGTAATTTTTTTAACTATAAAAATGAAAAAAATTTGAAAGTAAAATTTTTTGAATTTCTGTTTTTTTTTTGTCGAGATCGTCGAGTACAAGACTGGCCATTGGTGCGAACCCCATGGCCGAGTTGTTTGATCACGTGTATCTACCTGGTGTTCGTCACCTGCGGTCGTAAAGTGATGAAGAAGCGATCTGCATTAAATCTGAAAGCGGTTCTAATTCCTTATAATGTGGCTATGATGAGTCAATCGGCGTATATTTTTAAAGAGGTGAATTATTTATGTCGGTTGAAAGAATTTTTATTTATGTTAAGTTTATTAATGAAATCAGTTCAATGTCTGTTAATTGGGTTTTTCTAGTAAATAGGAAAAGTGATGGAACTGTTTAAAAACATTTATTTCCCCTCCCCCCTTCACTAAATTTACCCCTATCTTACACCCGCTTCCACCTCTTAAAAAAATAAAATTTAAAAAAAAAAAGTGATTTTTCCTGATATTTTATGTTATAAATATTTGAAGACTTACTTCGCAACTTTTCTCTACCTGAAATCAATATTTATTGAATTCCTTTAAACATTCTTATATATTTCATTTGGCCTTTAGCCAATAGCAATTTTATTTGCCGGTCCATTATAGTCCACTAGAAATATCTTACTCATACCCATAAACACAAGACATTTTCAATGTCTGTCAACAGTTTAATTGCATTTTTATCTCAAGTAATTCATTCCCCTACTAAAAAAAAATTAGGCCAAGATTATGAAACTTTGAGAAATAAAAATCCATGTTCTAAAATTTTGGAATTTTTTTTAGTTTGTCCCAATTGGGTTGTTACAATATTTAAGAAAAATATTTAAATTAGAATTTAAATTTTCTTCCTTATTTATCCATAACCTTATTTTCTTAAAAAATTCAAATTTTAATTCAAGTTTATTCAAACCTTCCGTAATGCACTAATAATTTTTTCTTAATTCATTTTTTTCAAGTTTCTACTTTCTGCTTACAATATGAATTACAGTTTAACCTGTCAGCCATTGGAAAAAGTGTTCACACCTCAAGCCATAAGAGTAAAACACATGGAATCAATAATTATAAAATGCAGTAATTTTTTAATTTGAAGGTTGCAGCAGCTTCTTACTGGTTTTTCATATCAAAAATAGTGGAAATGTGTGACACGGTACTGCGTAATTCAGTTGTTATTTAATAATATTTAGACATTATGAAGACGAATTAGTTCTAGTAAAAAGAAGATTGATGCTTTTAATTTATGACATCGCCCCTCCAGGTATTGTAAAAATTAAAGAAAATGAGGACGAGGCACATACAATATTCTAAACAAAAAAAATATTAGTTCACTTCCTTGAAGGTATGGCAATTGCAAGTTGCATACAGGAAGTGAAAGGACAAAATTCAATTGAGAGAAATAGATTTTTTTTTATTATTCAGAGAGAATCATATTGATAAGTAAATCTTAAGTCCCCCCCCCCAACCCAAAAAAAAATCAAGTCTAAAGCCTATTAATCTAATTTTTTTATATTTCTATGTGTGAAATAGGTTTTCTTGATCTTAAGAAAAAAAGAAGACCAACTCAGTTTTCTCCATGTTTTTCATCATGGAACGATGGTTATCAATCAGTGGTTGGCTTGTAAATTTATCCCAGGAGGACATGGTATTTAAAGTTTTTTTTTCTTTAAATTTTAAAAAATTAAAAGATTTTTTTCAATTTTTTTTTAGCTTTTATTCAAGGTCTTCTTAACAGTTTTATCCATGTCATAATGTATGGATATTATTGCCTAAGTGCATTAGGACCAAAAATCCAGCGATATTTATGGTGGAAGAAATATTTGACTACTCTACAATTGGTATGATTATATGAAATGAAATTATTTCCTTACGCCAACTTTTTTCATGACTGGATTTTTATTGCTCATTACAGATTCAATTTTCTATTATAATTGTCCACACATGTGTTGGCAGCATTATTCAATGTGATTTTCCTTGGTGGGTCGCCTATTACGGTGCCATTTACAGCATTCTTATGTTTATTCTTTTCTTTAAATTTTACCAAAATGCTTATAAAATGAAGAAAAAAAGTTGTTGATCTTAAGATTACGAGATTGAGTTTTTAATAAATTACAAGTGAAAATAAGATGAATGGATTTTTCCTTGAAAACTTGAATTTTGCACCCTATTAAGATTGTGAAGGGGGAAAAAACTGACGCCATGCAGTGTGATAAAGTGTAACCAGAATCCACCTATCACTTTTACAAAATTACAAAACTTGATAAAATTTAGAATTTATTTTAAACTTTAAAGTTAAAATTTATAAACTTCATTTCAAAATTTTTAGCAGCTAAAACTACACAACCGGTGGATTTTTTCTGATTGTGTTACGGTTAAGTTTTCCATGACATTTTACAGAAATTTTTCAACCGTAGCGGTAGATTTAACCATTTATAATCAGCTTCTGTAGTCAGAAATGAATTCCTCGAACAATTTATAGTTTAAAAAATAAGAAACCTCGTTATAACAAAGAGATATAACAGACTTTAACGGATTTTCATTATAGCGAGGTTAGAACATAAATTTTGTCAAATGATGAGAAATGAGTTAAAAAACAAGATGTGGTTCATTTTGATTGGGTTTGGATGGACTTCGATTTGTGTCCCTCTTGGGTAACAGGTCCAAGGGAGATGAGTTTGAGATCTGGTTAGAAGCAAGTGGACGTCTGAAGAAGCAACAAGCGAATTTTCTTGGTGGTCAAAAATTTCGTGAATACTGGCATGATGTCGTGGTATTGACAGAGATATTATGCTAGGATTCGCGAGGTTTTTTCAACCACCAACATTCAACGAATTTTCAACTTTTACTTTATCAACAAACAGGTGAGAATTTTGAATCCAGATTTTTTTTTAATATAATTTTTTGAATTTGTAAGTTCTAAATGAACAAATTTTTTCGAAATGAAAGGGGAAGGTTGGGTAATATTAAAAGGAGTATTTTCGTCAAAAATTACAATAGGAAAATACGCGGATAACTTCAAGCACAATAACACCACAGCTGGCATCTGGCATTCATTCAATAATTTCGTTGACTTTTTTTTTTAAGCTACCCACACGCATGGTTGAAAAGATCCTTGTGGAGGAAACAAATTATTTACAACTCATTGTTATTTGCAAATTTTCTTCCCCGATGTTACTCTTGAAAAAACAACTCTTGATGTTATACAACATTCTTAGCATTTGCGGTCACTAGATGGCAGCATCTTACCACTAATTATGATTCGAAAATCTGCCGGTAGATTTAAAATTAGTATTTTACGTGCAATATCTTAAGTACCGACCGGTTTCAGGCAACTATTGTCGACTGCTATATCGAACAAAGGCTGCTTCACTGTAAATACAGTAAAGGTATTAACTATTTTTTAGATGTATTTTGTATTAATAAAATTTTGTAACTGTTTTCTTATTTTTGTATTGTGAAATTTTCGAAATTTTTCTTAAAACACAACTGTCTTTTTAATATTACAAACAAAACACAAAAAAAATTTATTTCAGATTTAAAAAAAAAAATTTTAAATTAAAAAGAGAAATTTAAGTCAACTGTAAAATGATTACTCCAGTACTGTTAGGGCTACGTGAAATTTTATGCAAAAACAGGCACGGATTTAATAACACTCAATCAGTTATGATCTTTTTAATCAACCAAAAAAACTAGATATGATAATTACTACATTCAATAAATAAGCAATTTTTAAAACTGCAATGCAGTAATTACCACACCTCAATTTGTCTCCTCAAAAAAGTTTTCAACCATTAAAATAAAAATGAAAAATGTGGCCTTATGAAAAATTTTAATATTTACATGCGAAAGTTCCGTTTCTTTAAAAATAAAAAGTCCCACTTAAATTATAGTATTCAAAATATAATAACAACACAATTTTTAAAAATGGCTACAGATAGATTTCAACCTCTCCCAAAATTACAATAAATTGGTCATGTAAAAAACGCGTAAATTTGGGCGATTAACACTTACAAAATACATACACTGAAAAATTTTTAAAAAAAATTAATCACAAAAGAATTTAATTTTCTTTTTATAATCAAAATTATGTCTTAATAATTCCCTTTTTTTTTTAAAAGAAAAAAAAAAAAATCAAACTTCACACACCTAGGAGAGTTCATTAATTCATGTTTCAAACTTCCTTCAAATATGCGAAAAATTTATGTACAACACATACAAAGCCAGTTTTTTTTTGTCTCTTTCAAAAACAAAATTTTAATTTTTACTGGGCGAAAGAACCAGCAGCCGACGCTTGAATAAGCGCCGAATCGCTGTTTAAAGAGTTATTAACACTTGTTATGCTTTTCAAGCTGTTCATCTGGTTACGATGCACATGATGATGGTTATTGTGATGATTTATTTCATTAGTAAATTCGTTGTTATTACTCGTAGCTGAGTCCACCAAACCGTCGTGTTCCAATCCTTGCGACAAATTTTTTGCCAAGTCCTCTAAAGTAGGTGGCAACACTTGATGGTGTTTAACGCCATCTATTGGCTCATTTCTCCGCACGAGATAGTGACTATTATTAACACCGCCGCTGTCTTCTGGGCTGGCAGCAGCGGGTAAATTGAATTCTGCCGGCAGAGGGAAAGGTCCGGTGCCGTCGAAATTGGAGGGCGGGGCTGTTGATTGTTGGGGATGTTCACAACCAGTCGTTCGGTGATGGTTGTGATGATGATGGAGATGTTGTTGTCGTTTGTGGTCGCCAGAGATGAGTGAATGTATGTTTGGACTGGATGATCGGTCTCGGTGGGTCGATGGTGGGTTTTCTTGCTCATCTAAAAACCGATCCATGTAATCGCTAGTTTTGTAAATAGAAAGAAAAAAATTGGATTCAATTAGTTTTCATATGTAATTGGATTAAAAGCGGGTATAATTAAATACGTAGTGCCAGGATGTAAACTGTACTTCTTTTTCTCCAAACGAGCCTTGTTTGCGAAAACGTCATGACGTTCTGTCTTCTTCCATAAATAGTAAAATTGCACCAATTCCCCAACTGACCTCGTCCTCACCTAGAAATAAAAAATCTAATTAATTTATTGAATACATGTAACGTCAAGATTAATTACTAAATTGTTCGGGTTATAACCACTTTAAAAACTTGTGGCGTTTACAATTTAGGAATTAATAATTAGTTTATGCCATCTGGTGTTAAAAATATTCTACATTTAATTATATTTTAATTTACAAAAGAAATTCACCCTATTTTGCTGAATTAGGTGAAAATCCTTTCCAAATGTCCTCAACCCATTTTCAAAACATCTACACTCCTCTTCAGACCACAGACTCATCGTATCAGTAGGAGCAATTGACTGCATCCTTCGCCTCCGATGAGCTTCCTCGACATTATGACCGCATTGAAGCAACAAATAAAGAGCCTGTTCATCATCTCGCGTGTGCGCCCCACACGGAATGGCCGCAACTCCAGTTCCAGGCTGCGTTGTGCAGTTATTGCCGTTACTGGCGACAGATTCCAGATACGAATCAACATCTTCATTGTTCAACGGATGCGGATCCCATAACAATTTGTCTTCATTTTCATAAGCAGGTGCGCCGTCATATTTGCAAAGGCCTTCAGGAATTGCGGCTTGGTAATCAGCTCCAACTTGAATAGTCTGAAAAAAAAAATTGTTTTAGCACTAATTTTATAATAATAAGAGCAACAAAATTTCAAGTTACCACCACCTAACCATTATTGAAATCATTATTAAACATCGTCAAATAAGATTAGAGGTTGTTAGATTCATAAAAGCATAGCTAAATGTTATACAAAACTTTCCCGGCACAATTTCGAGTTATGAATATTTAAACGTGCAAGAGCAGGGCCAGCTCAGATACTGATAAAAAACAGACGGACAGGGACCGGCACATCTAGAGACCCGGAAAACTGTTAGTAAAAAGTATCTGATCCTCCAAAAATTTGTGGTGTTAATTCGAATAATTTAGTGATTAATAAAAACTTTACAACATCAGACTTATTTAAACGATGTTTCTCGCTGTATGTTTCAATAACGACACTTTAAAGAAGGAATTGTAAACCTTTTTCCAGTCATCATCGTCAGGAACATAATCTTCGTCTTCTGATTCCGATTCTGATTCGCTCTGATGATGCGGAACCGAAGCTAAAAATTAAGAAATCAGTTAATTTTTAGATCTCTTTCTCAATAATTTGGTTGTCACTTCTTTTATTTTAAATTAGTCTTAGTAATTTTTGATTAACTGTTAATTTGGAACATTTTAATCGTACAGCGTAAAAGACGACTGGTAGGTGCTGACGATGTATCCATATTCTCCAATAATTCATGCACTGATGTGCAATTCCCTTCATCCGGCAAGAGATCACGCGCGATTTCGTCCTTGTCCAGAGTTAAATCTTGATTACTCAAAATCTCTTCGGAAGAACTCGATTGCATCGTGTCAGCTTGGTTGCCGTCATTGTAGCCACCGTAAATGGCTAGTAAATCTTCTAGTGGCATGTCACCTTCCTAAAACAGTACGAAAATTAAATAAATTCTTTAGAATAAGTTATTTATTAAAATAAAGCAAAACCTTCTGTAATTCATCCAACTCATTTTGAACATCTTCACCACTTTCCATCGCTTCTTCTTCTTCTAAAGTTCGCTCGTCGTCAAAATCGTTGACAAGCATTTCAGCACTGGGATCAAAATCGCGGTCCGTTTCTAAAAGTTTTGAAACTTAAAATTAATAAAAGTTTAATTTTTGAAAGTTTTGATTAAAATAGTTATAAAATCATTTTTATTATATTTACACTATGTTTTACCTGGACTGGATTCGCTCGCACTCGGCTATAATAAAATAAAATTTCAATTAATAAAATTGTCAAAAAATTTTAAAATATTTCATTTAAAAATTAAAAAACATGGAAAAACAACCCAAAACACTTTAAAAATAATTACGCTTCCTTTATTTATACGTTACAATCAATTTTTCTCCTGAAAAAATTTTTTTGAAAATTGACAGGGAGCGGTGTTTCGGGGCTTACGCTTGGTTACATGGTAAGCAAAGCCCAGTTAGGCTTATTTTCAGTCGCTGTCAGTTAAATCAAAACCGACTTAAGTCCATTAATTTCTCATTATAAAGCAAGATTAGTATCTTAAATAAAATTTTATGCAAAAAAAGTCGGACCATAACGATCGTTTTTTATCAACAAAACCCAAAACACCACGGATTCATCCATGCTAAGACTTACCTCCGCCATTTTCTCGACAATCCGATGTTCGAACGAGAACGAGGCTCGTTCTTTTCTAAATGTAACATCCATCCTTATTGGTGTAGAACAATGCCTTCAAAGAGTCCGCCAACATGACGTCGTTCGAATTGAACGAATCACGAAAGGCATAATAAGCAATATGGAGAACCGATCGACATGGCAACGTATTGTATACAAAACAAATGCACATGGGATAGAAGTTGAAGTAGCGAAAATAAAATTGTTTATCACTGAAAAATAAAACCTCGATCGCTTTTAAAAGTTGAGAGTGAGAGTAAAAATGGCTAAATCTCTAGGCAAAAGCCCGTAAGTTGAAGTTTGTGAAATTAAAAACGAAATATTGAATTTTTTGAACACTTTTAGCACCGGTTCGCTTGTGCCGAGTGGGGGCCCAGCTCAACCTCAAAATTCATCGCCAAGAACAGGAACTGAAAGTACTTTAAAATTAAAAACAGGTTCAAAACAATTCGGGGATAAAATGGATAAAACGAAATTGAGCGGTTTTGGAAAGGTATTTTTTTATAACCATTTTAACGGTAGAACTCAAAAAAATATTTAACAGCAACAATATCCGCCCGTTTTGGATGAAAATGGCTTAGACGTGACACCAAAACCATTAGAAAAGCGATCATTTATCGATGTACCTATTAAAACGACAAGTGCCCTTATAGGAGCCATGGACACACCTGTAAATACGTTTATTTAAGCATAAAATTTCATTTATTGGTTAATTTTGATTACAGTCAAGTTTATTGGAACATCCGGGACGTTCAAAATTTGTAAGTATGCAAAGGACATCTATGATGTCAATGTTAGAATCACTGTTTGACGAAGAAGCGTTTATCGTAGGTATTAAAGTTTAACTATTTTCTTAATATACATTTAATTTAACTTTATTTCATTTTAATAAGCTCATTCAGCACGTCAAGAAATTCAGGAAGAGCCGCCGTCAGAGGAATCGTTGATTCCATCGAATTTGCCAGCGAATACAATGATACAGATGGTACTCACCGAAACTGAGACTAATTTTTTATTTGAATTGGAAGGATTGGTGATTCAAGCCGACACTGAAGAAGCCGAGTTGATTACCAAAAAGAATGAAGCTTATAAAAAAGTAATAACTTGTATTGTTGTTATACTGAAAATAAAATTTTGTAATATTTAGTTATGCATTGCTAAAGAAGGGAGTGATTCGTACACCGATCGTCCGGCACAAACTGTTGCATTACCACCTAAAACCAAAGCTATTCAAACGACATCACTTGGATTGAAGGCAAGTTATTATTATACCGCTACCTGCTGATAAAGCCTTTAGCGCCACCATTGTCGTAGGTAGCGGCATAATGGGTAAACAACCTTAATTATTTAATGCCATTATTTTATATTTCCGTTTGTTGTCCCTAGGACGTTGGATCAGAAGTGAATGGTTGGTTAATGTTTGACACTTATTTGGCAGAAGATTTAAAAATTGAAGAAATTGAAGGTAATTTTAAAAGAAATAAAAATGCATATTAATTTTCTAGTTCTTTGTGGGGGTTTCAGCTAAACGTGCAGCATCCCAACTTTCTTTAAGCGATGCTGGAGATCTTCTGTATCAAGAACATTCATATGAAAGCATCAATGGTAGGTAAAATTATTAAAATAATAAATCACATTTTAAAATTTTATTTTGTGTAGAAATATTTAAAGATGCGGTGAGCGATGGTGGTGGCGATTCACTTATCGCGCATTCACCGACTATGTTGTCACCTGCTGGTGGAAGTGGAAATTCAAAATTGAGTAACGCTGATGAAAGCACTCGAACTGTACCAATAGAAGCAAGCGCAGCTAAAGTACAACTTATATTTTTTTTTAGGTAAATAAATCACAGAATTAAATATTTTTCTTTCAGTCTGAAACGTTGAAAAAAAATCTTTTCATAATGGAAAGAATGATAAACTTGAATCTATTTCAAAAAAGTTTAGCTATTTATAAACACTTTGAAGTGCTCGGTAAGAAAATATTTTTTTAAAAATTTGTTATTGATTTATATGTCAAAATTTATAGAGGAACCTGTTTACGTGATTCGAAAAATGGAAGACTCATTGTTTTATGACGAAGAGGAAATTGTAGAAGAAGCACCTCCTGAAACGAACGAAATACCAGATAAAATTACAATTAAGAAAACACTTTCAGTAGCCCATTGGGAAATTGAAGATGCATATACTCTAGTTAATTTATGGTCGTTTTTCTCACCGAAATTAGCCGGCTTTGCTGTCAACTGCATTGACATAATACCAAATTTTCCTGTAACGAAGTCCCGTGCGATTCATTAACGCGATTTTAATTATCAAAAAGCCTAAATATCAAATTTAAAAACAATTTTAATATAACTTGTAGTCACGTGATGCACTTCAATCAATGAAATCTCTATACGAGCACAGCAGTGCAATCTGATTAGTTCGGAGTATCCGTGACTAATGAAACAACACTGAGTAGAGGCATTTAATAGTTAAACCACAAACTTAAAATGCCTAAAATACTCATTTTAAACTAAAAATGGAGCGTTAATGAATTCAAATACTTTAACGAACCAAAATACAACACTGTTTTTACAACTTTTCCAGGATTTAATTGGTGTTGGATATGGTGACATTGATTTTTCATCATCAAGACCAGGCTATGCTGCATGTTGGAGCTTAAAAAATCTTCGGGTGAATTTCAAAATTTAAATTTTAAATGCAGAATAATAGACTTATAGTTAGAACAGCTTAGATCAATGGTAGAAGGGCTTAGATTAATGGTAGAATAGCTAAATGGATTATAAGACAAGAGGATTTATAAGACTGTATCTTGGGGGAAATTATGTCAAATAATTTTTGTTTATCATTGATTGCAGCATCCAGAACGGATTCTGGAAACGAAATTAGGTGTAACTGCAATCAGTTTTTCAAAGAGGAATCCAGCATTATTAGCAGTCGGTTTACATGATGGCACTATAATGCTCGGTCTAGTCAAAGAAGAAAATAACAAATGGATAATGGACAGTTCGGACTCTAATGAACTTCACATTGGTCCTATTTGGAAATTATTATGGATACTTAGAAAGCAAGGTTCAGGTGGGGAGAAAAGTGAATGTCTCTTATCAGCGTGTGAAGACGCTCACATATGTCAGTGGTACCTAAGAAAAGGAATGGAATCAGTCAGTAAGAATTGCAATAATCGTACACAATAAAGATTCTACGAACCTTATTTCAGCTATTATGAGAGTCAAACAAACGGCCAATGCAAACGCTCATAAGAAAGAAAAAAACCCAGAAGTTTCTGTAGCAAAACATGCGACTGTTTTTTGCATTGATTTCCATCCAACAAGAGAAAACATGTTAGAAAATTAATAACGATATTGCAACACGGTCTAAAACTTGTTTTATTAGTTATTTAGTTGGAACTGGTGAAGGTTGCATTCACGAGTGCTCAATTACAAATAGTGATCATTTTATTACAACATATCTTGGACATACGGTTTAATATCACATGGTTTTTTTTAAGGTTTAGTAATGTTTTTTTTATTCTGTGTAGGCACCGGTGTATCAAGTTAGTTGGTCGCCTTTCGCAGAGGAAATATTTCTTAGTTGTGGAGCCGATTGGTCTATTCGTGCCTGGATTAGTGGTGAAGAGAATTCAGCAATGGTGTTTCAAGCAACGCCGTCTATCGTGATTAATGTGTGTTGGTCGCCAATCAATTCATCGATATTTGCTGCAATACATGAGCACCAAGTTGAAGTTTGGGATCTTACGTTTTCCACGTTTGAAATTAGTCTTTCTTTCTGTTTAAATTAGAATTTAATTTTGTTTTGTTTTTAGTATGGATCCAGTAGCTGTCTATGAACTAGACATGGAAATGGAAACGGAATTTAGTATGTTAGCATTCAATAAAGCAGGAGATGTAAGAGTTAATTCAGTTATTTTTATGACAAAAGTAAATATTATTACTTTATCTGCTTTAAAGGCTTTACTTGTTGGAGATAAAACTGGACGAGTAAGCGCTCTGGGGTTACAAAATTTTCCTCCAGCTCCACCTCCCGAAAAACAGGTAACTATAATTATCTACGTAAGAGTTTTCTCTATCTGATACACTCCCGTTAATGTTTAGATAGAAACATTGGCAAAGTTAGTTGAAACTGTATCATTAATGACGAAAAAAATTGAAGTTGTAGATGAAGAGGAGCTTGATATCTAAAACTGTTTATAGAAAGTTTTAGAAATAAAATTTTATAGCAATCACATGTACTGTACCATTTTTTGAATAAAGCGCGTTTAGCGCTGCACGCCATCTACCGATGAAATTGATACTTTAAAAATGGCGGAATGTGCAAACAGGAAAGACGCAACGCAAAGATTAAATTTTCCAGCGGTAAAATCCTTTATAAGCTGTATAGAAAGAAAACTAAACACTTCCAATACAAATAATGAGGATTTTGTTTGGCTACAAGGATATGTTGACGATGTAAGAACAAGTTTTTTATAAAGTCGTCTACTACTTTTAATAACTTCATATTTTAGATTAATGTGACTAATGATGAAATAACGCTAAATGATGGTACAGGATTTATAAATGTAACCAACATAATGGCCAATGTCACTGGAGGAGATTGGATTAAAAAAGGTAATAATTCTAAATATTATAACATGCAAATTAATTACTTGTATTGTTAACAGGTGTTTATTGTATGGTGATTGCAACAATTAGGCAAAATAGTCGCAAACTTCATGCGATAAAATTAACTGATTTATCCAATTTGCCTTTAGAGAAGAAAGTTTGGCCAAAATCAGTTGTCCATCAACAAAACGCTTTAAAACATATCACAAAATAAAATGTTTTAAACTTTCGGTACAATATAACAACATTTTTAAAAAAGCTTTACTTTTCATTATTAAAAAGTCCAGTCTGCATTAAAGTCACAGCCGCTGCATATTTATTTTCTAAACTAGGGTCTAAAGTTTTAACCGCTCTCCAGTTTATTTTCGATATTAATTCAGCTCTTCCGTCCCGGTGAGTTTTTTCTAATTCCACGTATCGCAACCATACGTCTAAAAAGAATTAATTTCTAAATAAAGGTACATTCAATAATGGATAATTTTTACCAATACTACTTTTGCCAAAACGACTTATAATATCTTCAAGAATCTTTCTTAATCGAGCAATAGATGATGTTGGATGTGAAAATTCGAATTGATACATTCTCCAAAAAAAAGATTCGACTATTGGGGGTGCCATGCTGAGTCTGAAAGTTAAAAAAAATTAGTTTAAAAAAAGTGGAAGTTGGAAAATTTTTCTTACTTTTGGTATAATTCTCTGGCAGCTGCAATGTGTTTCAGCATCATTGTAAACTCTAAGTAGATTGTTTTTAATTCTTTTGACAGGCTTTGAGACGGAATGGCCATGCTTTTCTATTCACAAATACCAAAAATTAAAAAAAAAATTCTTATCCGACCGCAGCGAATGTAATTAAATGAATTACCTCTAATAAATCTACAGCTTTGGAAGGATTCGTGCTTAAAACCCAGTCTATTGCCAAATGCCATATCGGTACAGATTCCTATTAATTAAATTAAATTACAAGTTTAATTTAAGTGTTTAATATTGAAATTTACTTCTGGTAACACATCGGCAGTCGCTCGATTGAAATATCGCCGAATAGTTTTTTCAGATGACTTATTAGCAATTTCGTATTTAATTTTTAGCAGCCACAATTTCGCCGACTGAGGGAAATTGTTTAGAGCAAAATCAAATATTTCGCTCTTCTCCGTTTCTGGAACAGCTGAAACCTAAAGTTTATATTTAAAAAAATTTAAAAAAAATTTTAAGAGGAAAAAAATTTTGTTAGCTGACCCATTTCGTGTACATATCTTCCGAAAGTAATTTTTTTTCATTAGCTGACTTAAACGCATCTAGTGCGAATGTGAAAAATCTATCTCTAAAAGCTTCCAGCCTCTCATATTCGCTTTTCTGTAGGCAAGTGTTAATGCAATATTCAAACATTTCACCTACAAAAATTATTCTCCTGTTACTAAACTTAATATTTATGTGGTAAAATATAATCGGTTACTTGTTGGTGTGCTATCTAACGCAACTTTATAAGTTCCGAAAAATCGATCGACGACTTTGGAAAGCTCTTCCTTACTCCAATTTTGATATAAGCCCTGGTCGACACGCATTTTAGCTCTAAAGTCAAAAGCGAATTCCTTTTTATACGAATCAATGTCTTCAAAACGTTTTTCAATGCTAAGGAAATTAAAATTTTTTTTTAAAAAATTATATTAAACTTGATTTTAATAATTTATTTACTCTGCGATTATTTCTTCTTCAAGTTTCTTCGTACAACTAAATTCTCGACAAATAGGAATAAAACTTGTTTGGAATTCGGGATCTTGTATTTTCTTTACAGCGTCCTTATACATGATAAAGGCAATTTGTCCTTCCGTACTACCACTAGTATCCGGGCGTTTCTGTTTAATTTAAAAAATAACTGAATTAAAAAGTTAAAATTGGTCAGATTAATTAAAACACAACCTTCTTTTCGTTTTTAACTTTCTTAGTACCCTCAACCATTGAGTTGGCCTCAACACTATCTTGCATAAATTGTAACTCTAAACGAAAAGCCTCTTGGTAAATTAATTTTGATTGAGAAATAAAACGAAGTCCTCTGAGAAACAATTTTCTAGCTGTGTCAACCGAACTATTTTCTTCGTATTCCCATTTGGCGGCGGCAACCCAGAGCTCTAAATTTTTAAATATTAGAAAATAATGAAAAATGTTTATTTAGATTTTTTTGTGCCTGCTTTGTCGCTGTGAACTTGAAGCATTCGCATGAATACTCGGCTGATATTCTCTTTCCATTTCTAAAACAAATGTAAACAAATGAAAAATGTCGATAATTTCCTGAGTAATAAAAATTACCATTTTTTTCAAGAATTCTATGTGCCTAAACCAAAGATTGACGTCAGCTTGATGGCGATATACAGCAAACTAAAGTAAATATTTAGTCATTTACCAAATATAACAGCTGTTTTACAATCAAGTCACCTTAAAAAGTCGGTTTATTCTGTTTATAATCGCGTAATCGAGCTCGGTCTTTTTGAACATGTATCCAGTTCCCTATTTAAGCGATTAAAATCTTAAAACTTACGTCTTTTATTGGGAATAAAATTACCTTTCGTCTTTTTCTCAGTAATTGGAGTACGTGAATTTCGTACTGCAAAAAATCAAATACTCATATTTTAAATGCACAGTTATTTTTTAAGTATATTTATTTACAGTAATGTAATCTAAATAATCTTTTTTCGCTTTTGCCATTCGGTTTAACTTATACTCAAAATGCTTCCGTCTTTTAGTGATGGCTCTGAAAATAGTGAATTGAGTTTTCGTCTAAACGTAACAGCACGTGTTGCTACATACTTAACTTCCATTAATGTGAAAAGGCCAACTCTAACCATTTGTTCCGCCTCATTAATAGTTCCTTCTAATCGAAACTGGGCTAATTCAGCCATAGTTACAGCTTGATTTCTTCTATGATACTTTTAAATACTAAGTAAGCCCGAAGATCGAGATTTTACACGATTTTGCAGTCTCGCGACCAAATTTAGTAGGACCTCTGGGGAGGAATTTTGACGTTTTTTTTTGTTTTTTAATAAACCATTCTACCACTAGGTGTCACCTCCATGCAAGAAGAAAATCGATAACTTCATAATGCGCTTGTTTACTAGTAAAAAACGACTGCTATTTTAAATTTCTACGTTTCATTCCAAGAACTGTAAGTTTAGTAACAATCTCTTAAAATGATCTGTAATTTGTAAACAATTTTATTCATCTAATAGTCCAGAAGGCCTTATAATGTATCCATCCTTCTACGCTTCGGCAACATTAGCTCGAAATTTTACTCCTCGCCGGCCATGGATGAACATGCCGCAAATGCTATTTTCCGATTACAGAAGTACTTACAATTTAGGGAGGATATATCCAAACAGCAGTTTAAATTTCACCAAACCAGTTCAGGTATATAAGACAAAAATTGATTTCAATATGTTGGAAACAAACAGAGTAATCAAAATTTATCGATTTTTTTTAATCATTTCTATTAATAGATACCCGAAACAAAAGAAGGAGAATTTTCAGGCCATATACCCGTCGGTAAATAATTTCGATTTTAATTCACACGTATTGCTTAATTAAAAATACTATACTCAACAACTTTTAGATGAATTGGAAGTCACTTACAGCAAAAGTAGCGGTCCTGGTGGACAAAATGTAAACAAAGGTACTATATTTTTCATATTTATTGAATGAGAAATTTAATTAAGTTTATTGCATTTCAGTAAATTCTAAAGTTGACGTTCGTTTCCATGTTGCAACTGCTAAATGGCTTTCGGACACTATTAAAGCGAAGATTTTAGAAAAAGTATAGTTAAAAAAATGTTTTAAAACGTTTATTAAGTTTGTTTCTCAATATTTATAGTACAAGAATGATATGACCCTCGAAGGATATTTAATTTTTCGATCCGATAAAACAAGAACGCAAATGTTGAATTTGGCCGACTGTTTGGATAAAATACGTCAATTGATTCGTGCTGTGTGCATTACTAAAACTAACATACCTGATAAGGAAATGGAAATGATGAAATTAGCGAGGTTTTAATTAAGAATTTGTACTGAGAGTGAACTTATATTAATCGTCTCTTTATCTAATTTTTAGGCAAGAAAAAGCTGCTCGTGAGAGGCTTAAAATGAAGAGAGAGCGTTCATTAATCAAGCAACTTCGTCAAGCACAATCTCTCGATGAATAAAACAACAGTATTAAAATTTTCAAAACCACTTTATTAAAGTTTCTATTTTCTGTAAAGTGCACCACATTTATAATAGTGTTTTCCATTCGTCTAAACCATGTACAGAACTATTTGACCAAATAAAACTTCAAAATTAAAATGAAAAAATCAATAAATTAAAATTAAATAAATCTCAAATTAGCCACACGGGGGCGTTAAAAACCAGCGTATCGGTCTGGAATTAGATAAAAATTCCCATGTTGCACCGCTTCTCCGGCAGCGGCAGCTGGCAATGTGCTTTTGTGTTAGATCGGGCTTCCCGCGGTTCCGTTGATGCGATTAGAAATTGGGAATAGCATTGAAAATGCCTCCAAAAAAGCGAGATAAAGATTCAGATGGAGCTAAAACTTCAGTTTACGAACAGATGCAAGCCGATCACGAACTATTTCTACAGGCTTTTGAAAGTAAGAAACCGTTTTTTGTCTCCGCTCATCTCTTCTCTCGCGGGACGAAAATTCGACCATCAAGAAAAATAAAAAAAACAGAAAATCCGAGATGAATTATTTCCTATTACAAAATAAAACAGTGTTTATAAACTAACTAAACAAACGTTGAACAGAAACAGGTGGTGTTAAATAAGTTCAAACTATGGATGTTAAGATTTCTTAAAGATTTTCGTTTTACAGTAATAAAATATTTTGATTCTTAAATATCGGTTTGTCTTTTTATTTTTCAGAACCCACTCAAATATATAGGTATCTACGTACAAGGCACTTAGTATCGGTAAGTTTTGGTTTTGTTGGTACTAGTAATTTGCGAAAAATTAAGCCTCGTTTCCTGTTGAACTCGACTAACCTGACGAATTGAATCTTGTAAATATTTTAAAGCTTAAAAATGCTAATAGATGTATTTTTTTTCTTGTGGCAGCCAATATTTTTAGAACGTACTCTTAGTTATATGAAGCATCGAATGTCTCGTACTCATAAGAAGCGGTATAAAACGGGAATCTAATTTTATAATTTTGATAGTAAATATTTATTTTTTCAGAGCGCGGTTCAAAGTGAATAGTCTACTTGAAAAAATTGTAGAGAAGAACAAAGACATTCAACAAGAAGAGTTGGTTTAAATTTATTTAGACTGTTGATAAAATTTTTTAAATGGTTTATGTTTAGGTTTTCGGGGTTTATGACATTAACATTTACTGGTTTTTTGGATCCAAGCCAAAAAAGTTTGTTTATTTAAATTAAAATTAAAAGGTATTTTAAATTTTTTAAAATATTTTTTTAGACGATGCCAAAGGTTCAGTATTAGTGGAAACAATCTTGCTCAAAATCTGCCATAAAAAACGAAAAGTAAAAAATAATAATCCTTCAAAGTATTAAATGTAAATGAACAAATTATTCATTTCAGGACGTATCGAGTCCGATAATGCAAACAAGTTTTGGTAAAAGTGAAGTTCCCTGTAATCCAGACCCGTCAAACCCTCCACCGCTTTCGTGGGCTGTGTCGGTGCCGAGTAACAGCTTCAACTTGACCAACGGACATTTGGTCAAATCGTACATGTTGCTTCTCCGGGTCAGTCGAACGATGGACAATGTTGGTAATGGGTTATGTAACGGAGAATCGAATGATGAGGAAAGTCCTCCACCGAACAAAAAATCACGGCGTAATGGTCGAGCGTCGTCAACCGAAAAATCGAATCCTTCTATGTCGACTATTTTCGGCGCGGAATTAATCGTCTACGACAAACACAACCGATGTTTATTAACGGACGGAGAATACGAACTCGTTCTGCAAGAAGTTGCGAGTTCTAAAGGCTCGCCTAAAAAGTTGAATTCCTGGGAGTCGTTTGGTGATGCTAACGAAAAGGTTTGAAATTTTATTTTATTGAAACAACTGAGTTAAAGTGTAAATTGTTTTTTTTAGTCACTGAGTCCATTCGAGGTGTTTAATAAAGGTCCAACTTTAAAATTTCATTTATCATGGACTGAAGGACCAAAAAATGGCAAAGTACCAACTCCAGCTGCATTGGTCATTTCCAATGATCACGTGGAAAATAATCACGTGAGTAATAATAATAACAAAGTACCGGGTAAGTAACAGTTTCTAATATTTTAAATTTTGTAATTTATTTTATTTCAAAAATTTCAGATTGTAGGAAGCAAATTGAAGCGAAACGGAAAACGGTTCGCATATTCTATCAATTTTTGTACAATAACAACACTCGGCAACAGACAGAAGCTCGAGAAGATCTTCATTGCCCCTGGTGTTCACTTAACTGTTCGAGATTGTACAGTTTACTCAAACATTTGAAACTCTGTCACAGCAGATTTGTTTTTACGTACACGGTATTAAAATATTCAATTTCAAAACGAATTTAAAATGCATATTATTTTGTACTATGAAAAAGTAATGTAGCAGCCACGTGACAAAACTCATCCAATAAGTGACCTGGTTTGTGTCAAGTGACTACAAAATTTTATCCCTTTATTTAATAAGCCAGTGTAAAGAATAGTCATTTTAAATTCTATTGTGTAATGGTAATACCCTTTACTTAAGTTTTATTTTATTTTTTTAGGCCCATTCCAAAGGTGCTCGAATCGACGTGTCTATAAACGAATGTTACGACGGTTCCTATTCGGGAAATCCTCACGAACTGCATACCCAGCCGCCAGGTTTTGCGTTTAGCAGAAACGGTCCTGTCAGACGGACTCCCGTGACAAACGTGATGGTGTGCAGACCTAAAAGGCTACCACCAAGTTTATCGGAGTTCCTGGAACCGGACGATTCCGAGTACGACGGTCCGAGGCCGTACGTTACGGGACATAACCGGCTCTATCATCATACTCTGACGTGCCTTCCTGTTAGGCCGCAGGAGATCGATGTTGATAGTGAAGGTGAAAATGATCCGCAATGGTTACGTACTAAAACGAAATTGGTAACATCAAAAATAAAATTTTTAAATACAATATATATTTAGAAAAAAAAAAAAATTTTTTTTATAGATGATCGATGAATTTACCGATGTCAATGAAGGAGAAAAAGAATTGATGAAAATATGGAATCTTCACGTGATGAAAAATGGGTATCTGTTTATTAACATTTAATTAAGCGCTGTTTGTTAATTAAATTTCTACTTTAGATTTGTGGGCGATTGTCAGATTTCTTTGGCGTGTTCAATGTTCGTACAAAATCACTGGCGGGAAGTGATCGAAAAGAATTTGTACAAGAATTTCATATTACATCTGTGCAATCTGTATGATTTCGGTCTTGTCACGGCTGTGGTCATTTATAAAACAATCCGCGAACTTCAGGCTCTTGCGGACAAAGATGGACGAGAGTTGTCTAATGGCGAAAATTGAGATCCGATTTTTTTTTCAAGATGGGATAGGGTACAGATAAGGGTTGATAATCGCACCTCGAGCCTTCTGTATTACACTGCCATTTTTAGGAAATCAATTCTGACTGATAATTGCGTGTAAAGGACTAGTCGCTTGTTATAAAAATAGTAATTGGTAATTTTTTTATTTTGTATGTAAATAATTTTTTTTTAATTTGAATTGATTTAACTGAATTTTGCTTGAATTTCGGTAACGGATGGTAAACATTTCTCATTATTGGTTGATTTGTTTAAAAGACTATCCACTGCCAGTTTAGGAAAGATGTGTTTTGTAATGTCTATTAGTCAAGTCTGCTTTTCTAGAAGACCGTGTACAATTTTTTTGTGTCGCTAATCTTTGTAATTTTAATTTTGATATTGAAGCGGATTTTAGGGGAAGTATTTGGACCTGTAAATGAAATTGATATTTTCAAATTGGGTAAATCTAAGGTTCTTGGCGAATGTTTAGTACAAAGTAGTGAAGTACTTTTGTGTTAAATGAAATTATCGTTGCAAATTATAAAAAATTGAATTTTTAATTTGTTTTTCTTGTCAATAAATACATTTTTTTCATTATTCATGAATATCTTTCACACAATTTGAACAAATGCATTTACTTATTCGCCATAATTCCTGGAATTAAAAATTTGAATATTTAATATTTATACGGTTTATGCCCTTTGCTACGCCTCGACCACAATAGTATCTAAAAATTTTACGTTCTCTTCACTGCAAGTTTTTGGAATAGTTTGTATTACTTTTAATGGAATATTTTAGACAAAAAACCTGGAACGTTTAGTTGTAATAACAAATATGATACTTCCTGTGGTAAGAGGCTATAGCCAATTTTAACTACCAAATATTTTATGCGGTCGTAATGGAAATACTGCGGAAAATCTGCCTGTATTTGTTTAATTATGCATTGATCGGCTTTTAACTTGTTTAAATGATTACGGAAGTGAGAATAGGCAGGAGCTGCTACGTCCAATTCAGATAAAGTGAAATTTAACCTTAAAAAAAGTTAGATCACTATAAAAATGCACATCTCAGTTTAGTCACTTTTACCTTTTTTCTAAACTTATGTACAAACAAAAGCATTTACTGACAGTCAATTTACGAATCGTGTAAAAAAAAGAATCTGTTAAATCCTCGTCGTAAATTACTGAAATTTAGAAAAATTCATCTCTTAAAATAATATTCAAATTAAACACAGGTGTTGATACTGTACCGTCAGACGCAAACACATAAAAAACTGTTTGCACTATTTTCACTTCATCTAGGTGCCAAGTCCACGATCCAGAGCTGACATTTATAGGATTTTCGTCTAACCAATTTAATTCCCTAATGAGAATTTCACCACCTGCTCTCATTAACTTATCATTTCTCTTCACGTTATTTTGACACAACTTTAAAATTTGTTCTCCTGTATCTGGAAATTTATAAAATGACTTTTTAATGTTTTAAATCATTTCCGTTTAATTAGATTAAATTTATATACCAGTGCAGAATATTTTCTTAGAAAACATTCCGAGGATTATGCTACATAATCCTGTCCCAGAACCCAATTCAATCACAGTTTCTTCTTTCCATTTTTCCGAATTATGTATTATGAAGTCTGATAATAATAATGCACCATTCCAAACCTTTAAAACAAAAATATTTTATTTACATTTAAAAAAAAAAAAAATTTGTTGTACTTGCAGCCCAACATCATTTAATTTGGTAGACAAAGCATGTTGTAAAAATACAAAATGAATTGACGGGCGCGTTAAGTCAAAATCACCATCCTCATCGATTGCTATCGTTTTGTCACCCGAATATTCCTCATATTTTGAAAACTTCAAGCGAGAAGTGACAACTACAGATAATTTTATTACTATTTCATTGAACATTAAATACGATATAAAAAAGTTATACTTTCGAATTCGCCAGTAACGTCACAACTGGACACGTCATCATTACAGTTATCAGTGAATAAATGCACGTCAGATAATACTGATTCATTAGGCTCCATTATATTTTATTTTATAATATTTCTATCTGCCGCCTATCATCAGTAGCCACAATGGCAGACGATATGGCGAACTGGTCACATGACTTGTATAACCCAGTTAAATGAGCTGTTTCTGATCGCCCATTTTCGATTGGTTAATCTCATCACATGGTGGGACTTGACCAATGGAGTCACCACACGAATGTTAACTTGTCTTAAAAACGCATGCGCATTTAAAGCCTCTTCCTTGCCACGTTTTCTGTGCGGCGTGTGAAGTTTTGTGTCGAGTCCTAACACTCTTTTTGTTTCATAGGTTGGAAAAGGAAGTGAAGAGTTATGTATATTCTAGTGGCATTCGTCGCCGCAGTTTGTGCGGTGGGTGTACGAGCTGATGCGGAGATTAAGTTGGATGAGGGAGTTTTAGTATTGACTACTAAAAACTTTGATTCGGCGATTGAAAAGAACGAACATATCCTCGTCGAATTTTGTAAGTTTCTGAACAGATGGTAGAAAATAGTAAGACGAAATACCTCATAGTTACTGTTACAACCTTTAATAACCGAAATTTTTCGATTTTTGTGAGGAAATTTAAAATTTTTAAAATTTGTTCTCAAATTCTGAAAGATTCAGCCTGTTTATTTTTGAACAGTTTTATAATTTAAATAAACAATTTATTTAGTCTAGATAAAATATTTATAAAAGTTAATTTTGATTTTTTTTTTAAATTTTAGATGCCCCCTGGTGCGGGCATTGCAAAGCACTAGCTCCAGAATATGCCAAAGCAGCTCAGAAATTGTCAGAAGAAGGTTCACCAATCAAATTAGCCAAAGTGGACGCAACAGAAGAAAGCAGTCTAGCAGAAAAACACGAAGTGCGCGGTTACCCAACCTTGAAATTCTTCCGCAACGGCAAACCCATCGCATACAACGGTGGAAGGACCTCTGACGAAATCATCAACTGGCTCAACAAAAAAACTGGACCCGCAGCCAAAACGGTACAGTCTGGCGATGATGTTGAGAGTCTGAAAGAAGAAAACGCAGTCGTCATTATTGGCTTCTTCCAAGATTGCGAAAGTGCCGGCGCCAAAACCTTCCTCGAAGTTGCTACGAATATCGACGATTTTCCGTTCGGAATCTCGTGCACTGACGATGCGGCCAAAAAATACGATGTGGCGACACCTAGCGTTGTTTTGTTCAAGAAATTCGACGAAGGGCGAAGCGATTACACCGAAGAAATGACCATTTTGGGCTTGACCAAGTTTATTAATGTCAACAGCATGCCGCTTGTCACTGAATTCAGTCATGAGGTTTGTAATAAACTTAAAGACGGAGTCTCACGAATTAAGGACGAGTAAAGCAAGTCTACAAAATTTTGAAAGTTCTCAAAGTTGCTATTTCCCCACAATGTGCATGTGGAATGTTAATGTTGGACGATAGAACCACGTGTCGCACTCTGGTGACTTGCGTAGTAATTTCTTGATAAATTGATGACTTAAATGTGAATTAAATATATATTGAACATTTCATCAAATATCAATCAGACTTTTAAATTACTATGTAACAAGCTGCCACTAGGTTGGCGAGATAGTGCAACCCTACCTGGCATTGACGTTTTGGAAATGATAACTGGAATTTCATAATATAAAAATGAAAAGCTTGTCTATAACCATTGAATACGTTAATTCTTGAGAAATCTGTTATTTCTAAATTCTTTTGCTAATCGTTTTTTTTTTCTTTTACATTTTGTTAGACTGCTCAAAGGATATTCGGTGGTGAAATCAAGAGTCACGCGCTTCTTTTTGCTGGCAAATCGTCGTCTGATTTCGATGCACAAAAAACCGTATTTTTGGATGTTGCCAAGAAGTTCAAGGGCAGAGTTTTGTTCGTATCAATTGACACAGACATAGAAGACAACGGACGAATTTTGGAGTTCTTCGGAATCACAGGCGAAGAATTGCCGTCAGTTCGATTGATCCGTTTGGAAGACGACATGACGAAATACAAACCAGAGAAGAACGAAATTTCCGAATCATATTTGACCGATTACGTTCAGCAATTTGTAGATGGGAAATTGAAGCCACATTTGTTGTCGCAAGCGTTACCTGAAGATTGGGATAAGAATCCTGTTAAAGTTTTGGTTAGCAAGAATTTTGATGAGGTTGCTTTCGACAAGAGCAAGGATGTTCTCGTTGAATTTTGTAAGATTTTAATTTAATTTTTTTATATTATGGGAAAGTTTACACTTTTTGTAAATTTTAGATGCACCTTGGTGCGGACATTGCAAGCAGTTGGCTCCAATCTATGATCAGTTAGGAGAGAAATTCCAAGACAATCCAAGTGTACTTGTAGCAAAAATGGACGCCACTGTTAACGAATTGGAACACACAAAAGTCCAAAGTTTTCCAACGATAAAATTGTACAAAAAAGATTCAAATGAGGTATAATTAAGAGTATTAATTTTTTTATTATTATTATTTTACTTTTGCGTTCTTTAACTGTCATTTTGAAATGAAAGTGGTAATCTAAATTCTACTTTGACTTGAAAATATGATTACTACCCATTTAATTTAGGTGTTACAAAAATATGCAGTAATTTTCGCCCTATTGCCCTCTCTTGGTTGTTTCGAACACCCGACAGTCACATTTCAAGATGACGGCTAATAATTTACTAACATTTTGGTTTCAGTTTTGGTCTAATCAAGAGTCTTTGTTTCGTTGTTGTGCACATAATTTTTCTTTTTGTGATAATTTTATGAATTTAGATCGTGGAATACAATGGCGAGCGTACGATGGAAGGTCTCTCCAAATTTTTAGAGACGAGAGGAGAATACGGAAAAGCCCCACCAGATCAGGTACAAAGTTGATGAACACGTAGTAAGATATCGGTGTTTTCTTAGGTTATCAATTTTGATGGTGCTCGTACGTTGGAGGGATTAACCAAATTTCTAGAAACGGGTGGGAAGAAAGTTGAGGTTAGTTGAACTAACAGATAAGGAAACCTTGAAGGGAGATAGTGTTTTTATAGTTAGGAGTTAGAGACATTATACAAAAGAAATATTTATATTTTCTTTAACATTACTGTGTTTTATTTCG
Source organism: Pachymerium ferrugineum (assembly GCA_034686365.1). NCBI lineage: Eukaryota > Metazoa > Arthropoda > Chilopoda > Geophilomorpha > Geophilidae > Pachymerium > Pachymerium ferrugineum. The sequence goes on from JAQGAS010000052.1 coordinate 67,664, forward strand.
TTTTAAAGGAGGAATCGGAAGAAGAGGATGAGGAAGACGATGACGATAGGAAAAAAGACGAGTTATAAAAAAAATTTTGAATATTTTTTTAATAAAAGTTGGAAATTGCAGCCTGTCATTTTTTTGATATCCTCTTTTAAAAATAACTCAGGCCAAATTTGTTTAATTTATATAAAAAAAATTGATGGTGGGCGAATGGTAATGTTTGGTTTTGTGGCTTTATTTTTCACTTTAGTAATCATAGAAGAAGAAAAATCATTCCATTTTGCTTTATATTTTTTTTAATGTAATTTCATAATTTGTTTCTAAATTTGTATTAAAATAAGTGTAAAAGGAATGAAAAGACAGTTTACTGTACATCTGTTATTGTTAACATGTTTTTTAATTATTTTAAAACTTGTTTTCGTAGTATTTTGGGTTTGTGAATGGGGCAATTTCAGATTTACAGATCAAATGTCTTCGTGCAAAGACAAGTGTAAACAGAAAATAAAATCCATTTGTTGGATTTAATTTTGGTTAACGTTCAGTTCATTTCTCCCGGAAAAAAAGCCTTTATTTCATCCGGAGTATATTTATTTGGGGCATATATAAAGATTTGAGTCTTCGAATATTTCAATCAGACGTTCGTTTCGTAACCGATAGAGGGCACTACTTGCTGAATCACAAACATGTTGGATTACGAAAACGAAGCATTTTTAGAAATAGTCGGTGAAGATGGACTTCTCATAATGGCAAAGTATGTGATAAAGATTTATTATGCATAATAAATAAGTGGTTTAATTCAGAGGACTCGGTTTGGAGCGATTATTCGTCAATTTATTAAAAATCTACTCCGATCCAACATGTCTGGTTTTGGTAATTGGCACTACCAATGATGAAGAGGTATATAAATCCTTAAAAACATTCTACGGTTGCGTTTAATTCTTCGACTACCTTTCAGGAATATTTTTTATCACAATTGGAAAACGCGAAAGAAGTATCGCAGAAGCCTAAAGTTATCACAGCAGAATGCGGTACCACAGACCGGTAACGGATTATTACATTGTGTGTAACTAGAAACTATTTACATTTCATAATCAGACAGGGAATTTATTTGCAAGGAGGAATTTTATTCGTCACTAGTCGCATCTTGGTTGTTGATTTGCTGACTCAACGAGTTCCCATTGATTTAATAACAGGAATTTTGGTCTACAGAGCTCATAAGTAAAATCAACAAGAAATAAACTGAGAAGTTTCGTTTTTTTATGTTGATAATTTTTTTTTATATTTAGAGTAATAGAAAATGCACAAGAAGCTTTCATTTTACGTTTATTTAGGGAAAAAAATAAAGTACTATGACAAACAGTTTTATTTTCGTACCGTAATTTGATTTCATTTATTTCTTGTTTAAAAGACCGGTTTCATCAAAGCGTTTTCCGACTCACCCAATTCCTTCACTGTTAATTTCTGTCACGTAGAACGAACAATGAGGCATTTATTTGTGCGAAAACTGTATTTATGGCCGCGTTTTCATGCTACAGTTAATAACACGCTCGAAAAGAAACAAGTAATACGAATTTAAAACGTCTACGAATAAATATTAAATTATTTATTTTTTTATTTTAGCCACGGTGCTTTGAAATCGACGTGAAGTTGTCTCCTTCCGCTGTATCTATTCAAACATCTTTATTGTCACTAATTTCCATTTGCCTTAAAGAATTAAAAGGCTGCAACCCAAACGTTTGTTTAATTAGAAAAGATTTCTATGAGTGTTCAACATAATATTTAATTTTTAGTTAGATACGGACGAATTGACCGTCGAAAACATTGTGAGCAAATCGTTCGAAAAAGTGATACGATACCAATTAAAACCTCATTGGAATGAATTGAGTTCAAAGACTAAACAACTCGTTGCTGATTTAAGATCTCTAGCAAATATGCTCATGTAAATATGAAATTTTTATATTAATTTAAATTGTTTCAAATTTCTGTTGAATTTTTTGCAGGTGTTTGATTCAGTCAGATTCGGTTTCTTTCTACAATTTAATTCACTCATTACGCGCAAGTGAAAAAGCTTTCCAAGAATCAAATTGGCTCTTTTTAGATTCAGCCCAATCGCTTTACGTTCGAGCTAAAGAAAGAGTATTCGGCACTGAAAATGCTGGAAAAGAGGAAATGAAATTAGAAGAAAACCCCAAGTGGTCTGTTTTAACTGAAATATTAAAAGAAATTGAAACCGAGCAAAAGAACATAGTGGGAAGAGGAAACGTTTTAATATTAGCACAAGACCAAATGACTTGCAACCAAATCCGTGAATATTTATGTCATGGATCTAGAGTTATACTAACAAAATTATTTAACAAATCCGCCGCCGTTAGAAATTCAAATTTTAAAATTGAAGAAGCGAAAGGAAAAGTAAAAGTCGAAGACGATGAACAAACGTTAACTCAAATGCTTAAAGACAAGGAAAATTCAATAGAAAAAGTCGAGTATTCATTCACAGAAGACGGAATTTTAACGCACCTTCCCACATTCATCGAACCATACAAAGTGTACGGTCAACAAAATCACGTTGCTCGCGTGTTGGATGTGCTGGAACCGCAATACGTCGTTATGTACGACCCAAATCTTCCTTGTGTCAGACAATTAGAAGTAAATTACATTAACAAAATTTCTAATACGAAAATATTATTAGGTTCAATTTCGTTTTATCTTTAGGTGTATCAAGCAAACCGATCTTCAGTGACATTAACCGTTTATTTTTTAACGTTTGGAGGATCAGTAGAGGAACAACGCTATTTAACAACAATACGGAAGGAAAAAGACGCTTTTGCATTCTTAATTAAAGAAAAAGCTGTTAGTTAAAATATACATATCTCATATTTATACTACATTAATAACTGCAAGTATTTTTATAGACGATGGTGATACCCGAAGAACGAGAAGGAAAAACCGACGGTGATCACCCGGATTTAATCCGTGATCCACGACGCGCCAATCAAACCGTAAACGCTGAAAACACCCGCAAGGGGGGCATTCAATCAACAGAAATAGAAGTTGATAAGCGTCGAGTTTTAGTTGACATGCGTGAATTTAACAGCGATTTGCCATCCTTGATACATAGACGAGGAATGAACATCGTACCCCTTACTTTACAAGTTGGCGATTACATTCTAACGCCTGATATTTGTATCGAGAGGAAAAGTTTAAGTGACTTGATCGGTTCACTCAATAGTGGGCGCTTGTATAACCAAGCGACAGCAATGTCACGGTCGTACAAAACTCCTATGTTGCTCATCGAATTCGATCATAATAAAGCATTTGGAATGCATGCGAAAGGGTACATGAGTCATGACATGTCTGCGCAAGATATATCGAGTAAACTTGCCGTTTTAACTCTGCACTTTCCGCAGCTACGGCTCTTGTGGTGTGCGAGCTCGTACGCAGCAGCCGAGCTATTCGATGAGTTAAAAGTAAAGAGTCCACTTTTTAATTTTGAAAATATTTTTAATGTCCATTTATTTTAAAGGTTGGGAAACCGGAACCGGATGAACAAAAAGCAGCTACTGTTACGACAACTGAAACTGCATCTGCTGATAGATACCATCCCGCACCGCTAGATTTTTTAATGAAATTACCTGGGGTTAATTTTAAAAATTGTTACGCTCTTATGAATGAATCTGGCAGTATTTCTGAACTAACTGAGATGTCGGTTGAACAAATTTCAAACACGATTGAAAACTGTGCAAAAGCTCGAGATTTGTGGGAAAGCTTGCATTTACCTATTGATAAATTGAAATCGTCGTCAACTAATGCAGTCACTAAACAGAAAGGCTGCAGCAGATGGAAAAGGAAGAAATAAGTAAGGATTTGTATATAATTTTTTTGTATTGAATTTATTACAACCATACCGATATTTGTAAATTGAAATACAGCTTTATTTTTATATTCGTGATTTGATTGATCTACAATACCATTTTTTTAAAATTATCAATTAGTTCTTAGTTGGTAATCTCCATTTTGCGTTATGTATCTAACCCAAGGAAGAGCTTGATAACCACTTTTTTCAATAATTTTTAAATAGCGCACCTGTTGACAAAAATTAGAGTTAAATAAAACTCACAAGCGTTATGATAAGTTTAAAACCTGAATTCCGGATGTTGTAAAATACGGAATTTCAAATTTAACGTGAATTGGTGGTTTGCCTTCCGAGTCTTCACCTTCTACACTTGGCAAACCAAAGTGGGCACGCATTAAATATTCTTTACCACCCTAAAAATATAAAAAAATTATGTAAAGTTATAATAGCTAAATTTCGATTTCATTTTACTGGGAATGATTTAATGGTCCAAACAACGGCGTTTTGTTCGGGTGTGTACTTGACACTTCCGATAGTAGTTTTAAATTTTGGCGAATCGGCATCGAGTGGAACTGGGATAACGATCTCAACGTTATTAGCTGTTGATCTACGTTTAAATTGACTTTTAGCTTTAATCATATATTCGACTCGACTGTGTGCATGTCTCTCGATCACGGACTCTATCCATATGAGAGGTTTCACCTGGAAATGTACTCGAACTTTTAATATAAATTTTTTTTCTTTTCAATGTTTCTAATTACGTGGGTGTTGAGTCTGTAGGACATGAGTTCGAATTCGCCGTCTGGAGGAATGAAGGAAATAGTGCGGTCGTTTTCGAATCGAGACAATCGCACGCACTGGTGGAATTTCACGTCTTCCAACTCGACCGATTTGCTCTTTCCTCGTCCGGTGCTTTCGAACAGGACCTTGTCGTTGAGACCGAGACGCAGTTCGGGCATTCCCGACAAATAAACGCGCATTTTAATTGAACCCACGATTTCACTGCGCAATACGTTTCCGTTAGCACTGGCCTAATGAAATACAAAAATAAAATTTAATCATATTAACATAAGGTTTTCTTTTTAAAATTTTTTTTTACTAATAAATTGACGGATTCGATCACGTCTAAAAACACTTCATTCTTTCGATATTTAATTCCTTCCGATCTCCACGACACGGCATTCGTCACTGCCATCGGAGGCCGCGGTTGTATTTCTAATTTATGTCCTTCTTGAGTAATATACCTTGAAAAACATTCATTGTAATAACTGGTATATAAGTTTTTCGTTTTCATAATCTTACTCTTGTAAAATTTTACTATCGGTTGTTTGCGGGTACCCAAAATCAATCAACTCATCCAACAACTCGTAAATAATAACAAAATTATCACGAATACTTTCTTCTTCCAATTCCTTAAAATATTCGGTAAAAACCTGAACCAATTTATGTAAAAATACAAACACAAGAGCTGTGTTCGCATTTTTTTTAGTAGTTGACACAACTAAATGCAACGTTAAGGTAATAGTTAAATAAAACGTATTTTAAAAATTATTATTTTTCAAAAGATACGGTACAAATTATTGTATTTAATGTAGGAAAAGGTCACACCGTCTGACTGCAGAATCGGACTCATGCACCCCTCTTCTTCCTTTTCCATTAATAACGGCATGAATTTATCGATCGCACCCATATCTATGTCCCCTCTGTAATTCCGGGAAATCAACACCTAAGAAAGATTAATTATTAATACTAAATCGTAAGTTTCTCTACATAATTTACGCGATTTATGACCCCACCTTTCCTTTAACATCCAGAATATAAACTGCCGATGACGACATGATTCAATATTTTTATATTTCTCAAGCGATCTGAAAACATAAATAATTTTTTCTTTCTATTTCCTTTCTGCCAAATCGTTATTAACGATTATTACCATTAGTTAATTTTCTTTCGCAGTTATGTACATCAACGAGCCGCCATTACGAATACGTCATCGATGATACCAAGTGTTGATAAAAGGTGGAGTAAGCAGTATTGGGTTGAACATGGCCGTGTGTGCTCGAAAAATGAATTTTCGTAAGAATTGTTTTTGGTTTTTTTTTGGGACGATCCGAAATTATCATGTTAATAAAGTGTCACAGTTTTATCCGTCGCCGTCGTTAACTTTGCAGTCAAAGAAGAGCGATAAAAGTACTTGGGTAAAACAATTTACTTTGATTTTGGCGATTTATTTATTTTTTATAATGTTTATAGTTGATGTTGAATTATGGCCTTATTCGGCCTTCCGGCCCAGGGTTGTATCATTTGATGCCTTTAGCGGTTAAATCCTTAGAGAAACTTGTTAAATTGGTGGACACGGCCATGGAACAAATCGGAGCTTTGAAGGTTGAGATGTCTACAATTCAGTCAAGGAAATTGTGGGAAAAGAGTGGTAAAAGTTGTCCAAGTTAAAGGTGAAATGAAAGGTTTAAATTTTGTTCATTGCAATCTTTCAGGTAGATGGCAGTTGATGGAATCTGATTTATTTAAAATGAAGGACAGAAACGAGGGCCAGTTCTGCTTGGCTCCTGTAACACAATTACAAAACTGATTATAAAAAGTGAAATTTATTAATTAAATTACCTTAGACTCACGAAGAAGCCATTTCGCAGTTAGTTTCGTCACTTGGACCCCTAACAAGCCATCAGTTACCACTTAAAATTTATCAAGTACATTAGAATTTAAATTTAAATTAATCTCTTTAAATGCAATAAAAATCTTCGTTTGTAGATAACAAATAAATTTCGAGATGAAATGAGACCGAAAAATGGATTAATCAGAGGAAAACAGTTTTTAATGAAAGGTACGAGTAAACGAGTTAAGGCACTAATGAAATTTTATATATGCAATTTATATTGTACTGCAGATTTATATTCCCTCGATGATTCTGAAGAATCTGCAATGAAGACTTACAATGAAGTGAACGACATTTATCAGAAATTTTTCACACGATTGGGTTTTGATGTTGTGAAAGGTTGAAAACAAAATTAGAAATTTAAACAAACCATCTAATACAAATGTGTTACAGTTGTCGCTTCTAACGGTGGTATGGGAGGAAGTTTATCGCACGAATACCACATCATCAGTACGTCAGGTGATGATCGACTTCTCTTATGTCCGCGGTACAAAACAGAAACATTCTGTGTTGAAAAAACATTAAATTACTTAAAATTACAGAGGTCATTTTGCGGCTAATGAGGAGATACTTGGTAATAAAAAAAAAAAAATTCATTAAATAGAATAAAAATTGATGGATTTCATTTCCAGAAAATCAAGATCAAAACTGTGAAATATGCGGCGATAAATTGGAAAAAAAATCAGGAATTGAGTTAGGACATACGTTTCTTCTTGGCACAAGATATAGCGAACCTTTTAAAACATCTTTTAAGAAAAACAATGAACTAACGTACCTAAAATATTAAAAATATTATATTTATAATTCAATAAAATTAAAACAAAATATTACAGGCCGCTACATATGGCGTCCTACGGACTTGGATTAACAAGGATTTTAGCAATAATAGTTGAAGCTTCATCCGAACAAGAAGAAATGCGATGGCCTGAAGAAATTGCTCCTTTCCGGATGTGCATTATTCCTCCAAAGGTTCATCATTTTATTTAACTTCTAACTTATTAATTGAATTTTTCAATAAAAAAAATAAAGAAAGGAAGCCGAGAGGAAGCAACAGCTGGAAATATAGCTCACATTTTGTATGAACGTCAAACGCAATGCCCCACTTGGGAAAAAGATGTCGTCATGGACGATAGATCTCAACTCACAATCGGCAGGCGATTATTAGAAGCCCGAAGGCTCGGGTTTCCTTACATCGTTGTCGTTGGAAAAGAAGTACAAGATTTTTTTAAAACTTTTGTATTACGGTTACTTAATCTATTTATATTTTAGGCACTCGGGTCAAACCCCAAAGTTGAACTGCATCATTTAACGACAGGCAATGAAACCCTAATTTCTCCTAGTGGCTTAATAGAGTTAACTACTCAAGAAGTTACCCAAAGAAATATAGTTGCAAGAAAACAGTATTAAATTATTGTGGAAAACTTTATTTACGTGAAATTCATTTTTTTGTACGATAAGATTTAATATTATTATAAAATGGATACTCAATGAATGTAACTTAAACATCACAAAAGCATGCAAGCCTTGTTAAGTATACGCATAACACTATTGATTTCATCTTCGGTAAGCATTGCGTTTATTGATAAGCGGATACTGGGGCGAGGAAGATGCGCTTCTTCTTGTTCTAAATAACTGGCCAAGGTTAATGCTACACCATTATCCCATGCCTTAAAATGACGAAAACGTTATAAAAATGTTTTAATTGTATGAATTGGCCGATTTTACTTACAAAATTGACTACTTTCTCAAGTTTGGCAGTCTCCACCTCCCGGGAATCATGCGACCCTGCAACATGTAGGTGTTTAACAGGAGAAATTGGAATGCCAATGACTTCTAATCCATTAAGCTCTTTCAGTTTGGCGTGTATAAGTTGTGCATTTGCCGACAGCTTTTCTACAATGGCTGTAAAAAGAGAAAATATATTCTTTTCTTTCAATAAATGATTAGTAATACACATACACGGATCATTCTCAATGATGTCAATAGCAGCTGTAGCGGCAGACGCTAACATAGGAGGTAAAGATGCTGAGAAACAGTAACCTAAACCGGATAGACGTTGATGATCGACGACGTATGAAGACCCAGTACAAAAACCGCCAGTTGAACCAATGGCGAATTCCAAAGAGGCTATTATTAAATCAACTTCATCAACCTACATAACATTTATTAAAAGTTGTTTTTAGGTAAAAAAAATATGTGCGGTTTACAGGAATGTTGAAATGTTCCGTAACTCCCTTTCCTGATTTACCCAAAACTCCAAAAGAAATGCTTTCATCGATAAATAAACGAACTTTATACCGGTTTTTTAAAGCAACCTAAGAATAAAAAATTATTTTATCTGTCGAATTTCTTTTATTTTTTTCTATTACAAGTTCGGGTAGAGGGCACAAATCTCCGTGATTCATGTAAATTCCTTCAACGATGAGAAATCGCCGGGTAACTTTTGCTTTCTTTGGGTTCTGCTGAATGAATTTTTGATTAAAATTGCGAAAACCTGATACGAAATTTTTAAATACGATCACACCTTTTTGTCATCTTCTTCTTGTATTTTGAGTAAACGTTCGAGATCCTGAGTGCTGTTGTGTTTGAAAAATCGTATGACACTACGAGAAGCTGTAAGTCCTTTCTGAATAGCGAAATTAACCCCTTCGTCACTAATTAAAAAAAATATTCATAACTAATCGTTACGTTATTAAATTTTTAAAAATTTCTTACACAAATATGACGTCACCTCTTTTAGAGTAAGCGGGAATCGCACTAGCGATCGTCGCGAACCCATAAGAGTACAAACACGATTCTTCCGTGCCTAAAAATTTTGCTATTTTAGCTTCTAGTTCTAAATGAACATCTGGAAAATAAAATTTCTCTATTAAAAATGTTTTATCCTCCCACACTGAAGTTTTCCTTATTCACCAACAGTTCCATAAAACCCACGTGGGCCGCAAGACCCAACACCATATTTACGTAGCGATTTCAATGCCGATTCCTAAAATTACATATATAATTAGGAACAAATTAATGTTTTTAAAAATAAAAATTTTATTTACTTCAACTTGCGTGTTTTCAACCATTCCTAAATAATTATGGGTCGCCATGTTGATACAGTTTTTTCCATTAACGTTTACGATTTTTCCAACTTTACTACAAAATATAATCCATTTTAAATGCATCGAAATGCACCAGGAATTAATAGTATACCTCGTGACAATTCTAGGGCGAAGTGCGACATGATTTTCATCTACTTCGGGTACTAAAGGCTCCGGCTGCCACTCAGCGATTAATTCTTCTTTTTCCTATTTCAAAGTAAAAAATATTATAAAAAATTTTACACATATAAAACAGGTAGAGGGGCGTTAAGCCCTTACTCAAAAAGGAAAAGAAAGCAATTCAGGGAGATGTTTTGGTACCTTTAATGTTAAAATCGTTTTTTCATGCGGATCGTAGCTTTTTCTAAATAGTAGCCATAATACCCATAACATCAAAAGTCCCTCGAGTACCAAGTGATAAGCAGGAGCCTGAAATGCGAGAAAATAATAAGAGTAAGTTCGTTTTTTAAAAATATATTGTATAATTTAACCTGAAGTAAGGCCTGAACCATTTCGTACATTTCCCACGTTTCCGACATGTTTGGATTTTATGTTTGTGGACCCTTAATACATTACATTAAGTGTATTTATGATTTGGAGCAATTCTGGATAATTCTGGCTGAAATTATAACCACGCGGATACTTCATATACTACACATTTGTGCTGCAACGACGCTCTAAGAAATTTCTTAAAATTCGATTAAAGAGTGTTGAATAAAATCATTTTTAATGCAAAAAGATTAATAAGTGACACACACTAGAATCGTTTTGTTTTATTAAATTTTATTATTTAATGTTCAATTTGGTGTGACAAATTGCCATCAGATGGCGGGTGTCGTACGGAGTATGCACCAAAAAAATTGAAAAAAAATTAGCTAACGAAATTAACAAAAAGGCACTTATAAGAGCCGTTCTACACTTCCGGAAGTAGGTTGTTATACATTGCTAAAGATCATAATAATAAATGGTACCGAGGTCAAATTATTCGTTAGTAGAAGCACTGTACGCTCTGTATGACTCAAAATATAATTTAAAAACTATTGAATCTATGACAAGTCTATTCATTTTTGAAACATCAAGGTTGTGGGGCAATACAGATTTGTAAATTGATGTTCTCAAATACCAATGTTACTATAACGGTACCGTGTAGGGGTCGTATCACATTCTCCCAGTAGCTGTTGCCATCTATTGACAAAACGCGCAACTCACTAAGAAAACATTGGCATTTGTCATTCACGCCCACAATATTTCCCCTCAAACAATCCCATATTTTTACATTACTCATCCTAAACATTCTCCCTTAATCTTCTAAAAAAATCAAAAGAAAAAACAATAGCCTATTCGAATCGAATTGATTCATCACTTCCTGGTGCCACGAATCATCACACATTAAGGCTTAGGACATTAAATGTCCCCGCACACGGATGTAAGGAATCAATTCGAGAATTGCGGTTGTTGACTGGAATTAAAGGCAACTCAAGGCAAGTAGGTAAACGGCGCGATGGAATCTGGGTCAAAACAAACGAGTTTTTAAAAAAATAAAAATTCAAAAAAATTCTCAAGAACGAGGAAAAGTTATTGAATTTTAACGACCTTGATTTAACACTTTTCCTCTCCCATTCTAATCAATTTTTTTATTTATACAGAAAATCGAGTTGAAAATGAGTAGACAGCCGTACGTAATCGAAATACGCAAATCGAATAAAAGGAAAAGATAAGGGAGCGAGAAAAAAAAATAAAAGCAGTGACGAGCGGCGCCGGTGCTTAGGACGGCGCGATTTAAAAGGTCGACGAGTTTTGTGGTAAAGTGGCACAACGTTCACCGACCTTTTACCGTTTTTTTTTTATTAAGTGAATATTTTCTTCTCATTTTCGGTTTTGGTTTCAACAGGAAAAGTCATGGATGTTGAAGTAGTTCGTAAGAATTTAGCGAGACATAAGCAATCGCATTTATTAGATTCATGGGAAGTTTTGACGGACGAAGAGAAAGATGAGTTATACAGAGATTTAACGTCTATTCGACTGGATCACGTAGTGAGAGTATTTGAGACGTGTTTTACGCAGAGGAATGAAGACGATCAAAAGTTAGATGACAAGTTACAACCCATTCCGTCCGAGTTGCACGAAAGTGTTACTCGGTCTTCGCGTGAGAAACTCAAAGAATATGAGAATTTGGGTTCGTTTTGTGGTTATTTGTTTGTAAATATACGCCATTAATGTTTAACTCTTTTATTTTTGTATAGGTTTGCATCACATTTCCAATGGGCAAGTTGCAGCTCTTTTACTTGCTGGTGGTCAAGGAACTCGTTTGGGTGTTTCTTACCCAAAAGGAATGTATAGTGTCGGTCTACCGTCCCGGAAAACCCTCTACCAGTTACAAGCTGAGAGGATTAGAAAACTCGAAGAGTTAGCTTTTAAAGCAACGGGTAGAAATGCGTCCATTCCATGGTAATTTTTTTAAACAGCAACCGTGGTTGCTATTTTGACGCGTAGCGATGAGGTCGTTAAAAACATTCTGATTTAAATAATTTAAAGATCATGAAATCAATAACTTGTCTCTCTTTGGCGTCTGAAAATCGCAGTTATTTAGGCAGTGTTTGAAGTACCAGTTTAGGTGATGAATGGCCTCATGTTAGAGGTGTGAAAAAAATTCCAGAATAACTAACTCGTTTTCACCTTTAACCGTGCGCGATAAAATTAAAATTTCGGCACATAAAGATAGTAGAATATATCAGTAAATTTTTCTAAATTGAGACTATGGGACTGAAAACTTTAGAAAGTTAATGCATTATAAAATTTTTTGAGAAATTCTAACTTAAATTCAAAAAGGTAGTCAAGTGCAGAGCTACATTCCATTCTTTTGGCGCTCTTTATTCTAATCTAAATTTATAATATTGATCTTAATCAATCGTTTTTGTTTTAGGTACATAATGACAAGCGAGCATACAAAAGAACCAACTCTGGAATTCTTTTCAAAACATGACTACTTCGGGTTGAATAAAGAAAATCTTATAGTGTTCGAACAACAAATGTTGCCTTGTTTCACATTCGATGGGAAGATTATAGTTGAAAAACCGTACAAACCGAGTATGGCTCCTGGTACGGAATTTTAAATTATCTTTTGATATGTTGATAACTAAATAGAGATCGAAGAATTTTTATTATCACAATTTTATTTTATCTGAATTATTTATATTTATATCAATATTTATTTTTTTTGATAGACGGAAATGGTGGTCTTTATCGAGCTTTAGCAGAACAAAATATTTTGGCTGATATGGAACGACGAGGAATTAAATATATTCATGTTTATTGCGTTGATAATATTTTGGTCAAAATGGCAGATCCGATTTTCGTTGGATATTGTGTTGATAAAGGAGCTGAATGTGGAGCTAAAGTAAAATTTAAATTAAACTCTTGATCAGAATAATCCAAGAATGTTCTACTACGGTTGGATGATGGTTAGCGAATACACGACAGCTTATAAAAATCGCTTTACTGTACACATCGGGCTACCGTAATAGAAATTGAGGGTTATTTTGTAATAGGTAATGACAATTTTTAACGAGTTTTCTTCGAAGGTGGTAGAGAAGGCTTTTCCAACAGAAGCAGTTGGTGTTGTTTGTAAAGTTGACGGGAAATTCCAGGTGGTCGAATACAGTGAAATATCGCTTAAAACAGCACAGAAACGGAATTTAGATGGAAGACTTACATTCAGTGCTGGAAATATTTGTAATCATTTTTTTACGCTTGAATTTTTGAAAAATGTTGCAAAGTAAGAGAATGCAATAGAAATTAGTGGATGACTTTAATAAAATAATTTATTTTCCAGTGAATTTGAAGCCAGCCTAAAATACCACATCGCAAAAAAGAAAATTCCCTACATGGATGAACACGGGTTAACTGTGACACCCGAGAAACCGAATGGTGTCAAAATGGAAAAATTTGTGTTTGATGTTTTCGAATTCACGCAGTAAAGTATTTTAAACGTTAAAAGTTTACGGATTTATTAAACAAGATTTTACTCTAGAAAATTCGTCATTTGGGAAGTTTTGCGTGAAGACGAATTTTCCCCGCTCAAGAATTCAGACGGGGCCGAAAAAGATACTCCATCCACAGCGCGTCACGCACTTTACTCGCTTCATCAACGACAAATCCTTCAAGCCGGGGGGAAATTCGTCGATGAAGAAGGCGTCCCCATTCCTCTTATTCCTAGGTGAATTGCTGAACCCAAAAAAAAAAACGTTTAAAAAACCTGCTATTTTGTTCGCTTATTTCTTTTTTATCTGTGGCATGGCTTTTGTAATTACAGTTGCACGATATTTAATTTTAACTTAATTTTGCATGTCAACAGTAGTTATTTTATCTCAGTAGTTCAACAGGAAACGGTAACCACCACAATTCTAATGGAAAGAATAACGGCCAGGCGTTGAACAGGTGAGATTCGAGGATTTAAACTTGGAACCCTCGAACCCGCAAGTTTTTCCTGTTTGTTGTTTAAGGGATTGAAAAAAAAGACTTTTTCTTGGTGGAGGTGATGCGAAAGATTTTCTCTTTGAAATTCATTTTTTTTCTTTTTTACGTTTTCTTGTTCACAGTCAGAAATCGTACCTCAAATACGAAGAACCTTTTATTTGCGAGATTTCGCCACTCGTGTCGTATGCTGGAGAGGTCAGTATCCATTCCCTTGACTAGATATTAAGCTTCTACCCGTAAGACTCTGATTTAGGCCATTTAACGTTAAAAAGCTCATTCTAATATAACGTTAATGTTCAAATAACGTGCTAATATTGACGTTTTGACATTAATCCTAAGTTTGTTTACATTTCAGGGTTTGGAAGAACTCGTCAAAGGAAAAAAGTTTTGCCCACCCCTGTTATTAAGAAGCAAAGATGAAGAATTAAATCATGATGATGGAAACGGGCCTAATTCTGGTATTAAATGTATCACTTAAAAATGGTCACAAGTATAAAAATTATAAAATGATTTGTTTACACTATGTAAAGTCGACTATTTTTCCCTGATAACTTTCAGATGAAAAGTTACATGATTTATGTAATATCTTTTTTTCGTAATAATTTGCTTACCTCAGTGCCTCATGAATGGCAACGAGTAAATCGATGGTGCAGGACGAAATATAAATATAATTTTTTATTTTTGTTTAGAATTCTATTCAAATGACACGCTGCTAATTATTATTATTATTTTTGACATTTAAAGACATTAATCGTGCGGTGTTTGAAAGGTAGTCTCTATTATAACTATTATTTTGTTGAAAACATGTGGGTGCTTAAATTTTTAATTAAAAAAATGGAGATATGTTTTTATTCCTTTTATTTAACTTTAATTATTGAATTATTGAATGCGCTTTCAACAAGTTGTAGATGTAGGTTTCAAAGTGATGCTGCCTTTATGTTTCACGATTGTGTTCTTAGCACAGAAGTAAGTCCTAAACATATAAAATTTAGATTCGACCTTTTTACAACTTTATATTTCAATTTACTTTTCACTTTGAAGTTCATCATCTAATCGTGAAACGATAGCTTTATCGATGACTAAATCTTGTTTAAACAAGAAAGTGGTGTCTTCATAGTTAAGTTGAACTTGTGTCACTTGACCGATTTCGATGCCTGCTTGAAGAGATGTTGCGAAAGACTGCTGAGCTCGAATTTTTTCACTAGCACTGCATTAAATAAATTTTCAGATAATAAGTACGTTTTGTTGAAATGCAAATCTTACTTATTAACTCGTTCTAATTTTGTTTTTCCAGATTTTCCAGTCACTTGAGCTGTAATTCTCCCAGTTGTCGCTTTTTGATTTACAGAAGTCGTTACAGTTATTACAAAATTATTATCTACGAGACAAAAAAAATAATATCATGAAGCATTTCCAAACTGAAGAAAAAGTTTACGGCAAAAAGGAGAAGCGCTACTGGTGGTCAAATAATATTTTCCTCTGGACACAAATTTCTCACTGTGGAATCCTAATCGAGAACACTTCCCTGTATCACAATGACGGCAAGAACCGCTTTCGAAATCGTTTTCGTCTTGGCATGAAAATGCAGCGAAAGGACATGGTGTGTTAATTGATTCGGTGAATAAGTCAATAGCTCGGCGGTGGCTACACGCCAGACCTTCTCGCACACCTTACAAAACATTTAAATATTAATATACGGTAATTTGTATGAAATGGAATTTTAATACTACCGATTTGATTTAATGATATTAAATCCCAAAAAGCTCCTGTTATGCGGTCACCCAAATCTCCGCAACCAGGTTGGTTTTTGCCCTTATTTACGTAGTAATCTGCATGGCCAATTGCTTGATCCATTCCAAATCCAAGTATTAATAAAGAACTGCCGTCGGTGTGGATTACATCCACGAAATCCGCATCGGATCTTTGTAATCTAACTTGAGAATCACCGGAAAAGTAAGGCTGTGGTGGGTCGAGAGCTTTAAAGAGAAATTGTTAGATTTGTTGTATTGAAAAACTGCCGCTAGGTATTGTTTTTAATGTTAAAGTGGCGCTGTTATTGGGAGTTACTGCTTACCGGTAATTCTTCCAATCTTAACTGATCTTCCTGCATAGCCAGCAACGTGCGAACCAAGGCCTTGACCAATGATATGAATTTTTTTCAGGTCGTTATTGCCATCACGGTTTAAAAATTTAATTAAATGCGCTATTTGATCGCCTACTACACGGGCGTTTGCAACAGCTTGCATGTATGGAATTCCCGCTCCGTCACCCCATTCGACAAAAATTACATTAGAATCTTCCTGTATATAGAAATAAATACTGGAATTATTTTCTCTGCATTACACCCTGCATTGACGATATCTACTAACCGCTTTTAAAAGTTCATTCTTCATCTTTCCAACCCAATTTTCGTGAACACTATGAAGAAATCCATGAACAATAATTCTAGTCGGTTTGTTGCCGTCAAATTCAGACGTCAGAAGGATTCCAGTTTTATTTATAACTAATTCAACTTCTTCCGGTTCCTCCCTGTAATTTTTTTTCGATAAATATGAATATGAATAAGAAAGGTTCCGTTTCTTAAACATCCCGCTACTTTGGATAATAGTGGTGCTAGTGTGAATGCAGCAGACATGCGCCGCTATTGTCTAGGTAGCGGTGATTTATCAAAACAAGATATATTTTTAAACCTGGTATAGAGAAGAAATCTTGTGTTGATCTCCTCTGGAGCTTTGGGTAGAACTGCCTAAAACATTTGATTAGTTATAAATGTAAAAAAATAAGATTTATGAAATTACAAAAGGTCTGGAAATAGTCCACCATGGTGCTGATAAACTGTAACATCCAAACGGTGGATAACATTTCTCAACAGCGTTGCAGAAAGTCACCAAGGTAAGGGCAGCAAGGAGCAAAGTTTGTTTTGCCATGTCACCTGACTTCAACAAATGAGGCTTTGGCGATTATTTTTAATGCTTTTTATACAAGTTTTTATCACACTTGTCAAGTTGATGTGTCAACTTTTGAAATAAATGACTATTTTGACATTGAACAAATATTAACAGCTTGGTTGAATTGTAGTACTTGGAGTATTCGTTATGTATTTTATTAAGTAAATACAGAAGATATATCCTGGTGCAAAAATCGTACATCAATGGAAAAGTTGATGATAATAATTATTTTCAAAAAATTAAGCAAATGTTCACTTTTTATTTAATTTAAAAAAAAGTTATAGACGCACATTTTTTTTTTAATGTGACCGATTAGATAGTTTTGTTCATTCATTTCTTTTCCAGAAACAAAATATTTGTAGTAATTTTATCAAACTTTTTATATTGAATTTTTTAGATTGATTTAACTCTATTATAGGTAAAGGGAACATTAAATATTTTATTACAAATTCAAATTTCCCGGCACTAGACCTAAGCATGCGCAATTCGCAAAATGGACACACTTTTTGCTTTATTTACATCTCGCAACGGCTAGTGTGGATTGCGAAGATGGGATTATGTTTTCCTAAAATTTAACCCCTCGTTTCGTTTGAACGATTTCCGAAGAGAAGAGGATGCCGACAGGTACAAGATTTTTTAAAATCTTAATTTATTGTTTGATCGCTTTATTTGTGCCATCTGTTCAAAGAGGACATTTTTTTGAAAAGCGATAACATTATTTATTATTATACAACGTAAAATATATTTAATTTTTGATTATAACCCTAACAACATTATCAGTGCCTAAGGTTTTAAAATCTGCCACCAGGTACGGACCGCAATGGGAAACATGGCGCTGTTTATCTTCTGACGTCATAACTCGTATTATTATACAGGCGCTTTGTATGATCACTCAATGCATGGCGCGGGAAGGTTACTCTGTCTTCGAAGGGCTTAATTTCGGCGCAGGTAAATTATTTTGCTTTAAATTTAAATAAAAAAGGTTTCTAAAGTACTTTTTTATATCTAGACGCTGGATAAGCTCAAGGGGGAAATGAATTCGGCATGGAACGAGGACAAACGTAAAGAAGACTTTCCCCTACACAAGTTCACGTCGTTCTCGTTGTACACACAAAGTTACTTACAACTGTTGTCGGTACAGCTTTTCTCTGGTTTCATTAGAGGAAAATACTATTTTAAATTTGTTTTAGAGAATAAGTATTGCGATATCGATGCGATTTTAGTCGCATTCAAACCCCGAACATCATCCCGTATCGAACCGATTTGGGTCTATTGATCGAAACGGCGATTCACAGTCAGTTTCACAGGAATTATACAGAAGGCGTTTTACTGGAATGATCAGTGACAAGATTATTTCTTAAATCGAAGGACATTCACTTGGAGAGGAAATCGACAACTTAGGGCTGAGTACTACAAATTTTTTATTTTTATATACTCTTTTCTTATTACACACCTATTTAATGTTTGTCTATTTTCGTATTTTGCTTATCTCTATTTTCTATTTCATCGTCCTCTTCATGTCCGAACTCTTCCTCTAACGAGTCGTACAAAAAGCCGAAATCAAAATGCTAAAAAAAAAAAATATAAAAAAAATTGTAAACATAATTTTTGAATTTAATATCGACTTAAAAAAAAAACTCGTTTTTTGTACGATAAATTATGCGCGAATTTTATATTTCTTCTTCGCGCGAAACTTGTAATACAAAATCTTACATCTGAAGCTGGTACTGGGAATAGACATGGCTGGCAATGAACTCTACCAGTTCCATATTGATCCGCGACGCAATCGCATTGTTGACAATCGTGAGCATCGGCAGCAGATTCGGCCACTCGTCTTGAAAAAACATCGAGAAAATTTTTTCTCTGTGCACGTGCATCAGTTAAGCGATTCGAACTGAAAACTGTCCCGTTGCTCTCCAACGCCAGAGGAACGCAAATGAATTTCGGGTTGGGCACTTGATGTTTCAATTCCAAGTCTCCCATTACTCGCCTTGCACGCGCGTCTTTAATTGTAAATGCTCTTTTTGCGTCCAAACCTAGAAGTAAGAAGAAAATGAACAAAATTAATTTTCAGCTGATCTCTCAATCTTTTTTACCATAAAAATCTTTGGAATTTTTAATATCAAAATCGTAATCAAGAAGGAAATGAATGTTAATCCCGTCTTCGAGAAGCATCCGATGCACTTCTGGGTAATCCATCCCGACACTCGAATTTTTTGATCGTTCGCAAGGAACGCAAAGTAAAGCTACAAAAATTTTCGACACTCCAATTCGGAATGGAAGATTTGACGAATATTGCAGCGCTCCAAACGCATCTTCTACACCCGATCCGGCATCTGTCACTGCATATGACGACCAAGAAGAAGCGAATTGCCGTGCACTTCCGAAGATATTGCCGTCGATCGTGCGGACATGGGGAGAATCATAAACATCATTGCCGCCATAAATGACCAGAGAAAACCTTAAAATAGTTAGGATTGATTGCAGGATTTATAAAGTAACGGAAATTCTAATTTACCGATTTGATGTAACATTATAACGTTCTAAAGCTTGATCTAAAGCGTCGACCAAGTCCGGTAATTTATCAAAGATGTGTTGATTGCACCGGCGAAGTTCGACAATGAGTACGATATCAGATGAAGGCATCATATGGTCCTTTCGGACTGTTATATTATCGCCTGCACGCATTACGTTGTCATCCATTGACGCACAAGTAACTGTGAATGTTAGAAAAATTACAACAACCTTCTTAAGTGAGAAAGAAAAAGCCGTACCACATTCGGATGGGATAGCCAAGGGAATCCCTTCAAAGTTACACGCACTAACATATGCCACAGCTGTACGACATAACCCAAGCCCAAGGAAAACATCACCACGACAAGAAGAATGAAACGGAACTGGATCAACACGTCCAAAACAAAATTTAAAGACTGATAATTCGCTTTCAAAGTACGACCAGCATTGATCATTAGCGTTTTCTTCATCCAAATCCGATATTACAAGAGTCGCACGATTGACGTGCGATTTACAGGTGCCGTGCCCAACTTCCCATTGCGACGGAAATGTCGTATTCCATAGAGACTCGACATCATCTGATGCTTCATTGTTGTAACGACCCAATAAGCCGGCAGTACGACCAAAATACCAACCGTCCATCCATAACCAACAAATGGCAAAATCCAAATGACACTACGAAATATAAAAAAGAATATTTTTTTTCTTCTTTGACACTAATTACAAAAAAAATACCTGCAGTGCTGTTCCTCTAGCGGGAACTATGTGCAACACATTCCCTATTCGTACAATTGTCGTGTCTCCTATCGTTAATGGGAGTTCTGACTTTTTCCCATTGATGCTCACTTTGGAAGAAATTTCCACTTCTTTACCGTTAGTTAGGAGAATGAGGTTAAAGGGATCGGATGGGGAACGAGATCTGAAGTCAACTGACAGACTCAGATTCCCACTTGCGAAATCGTGGGCTAATAAGTAGACACAGTCGCCCGTAAAGGCGTAATGGATACCATCGAATGTGACGTAGAAGTAGTCAGATGCGAATATAGCAAAGGCTGAAAAATAAAATAGTAGATGATAAATTTAGTCGTAGCAAAGTTTTCGTACCTGGGAATGGAGGTAGCCAAGTAGACGGAGAGAAATACGGACTATATTGATAATATTTCTCCCAAAATGACGTACGACGTGTTGAAAAAAGAGACCAAACCCATTTAATCGTACGAACTTCGGGCAGTCGACTGAAATGTGGGATTTGTGTAAGAGAGTACCACGGTGCAGGAAGATGTTGCTCTGAATGAAGACGACCTTCGGATGGTAGGAAAAGCATTCGATTTCGTGTATCCAATCCGACACGAACTTGATATCCACGCCTCTGAGTAAGAATCGTATATATGTCGTACGTTCTCAATAACAATGATTTAAATCCGGTACGAAGTTCGTAGTAGTCCAACACCCAAATAAACTAAAGAAAAATAAAGTCAGTTTTAGATTTGATCAATTTGGTCTGAGTTTACTTTTTCGTAAACATTTCGGATGACTTGTCTGATGGCAATCACGCTCGGACTATTGATCACTGATAGCACCCAAGTTTTGATCGTACTCCATAAACGACAAATTAATTTTCGAATGGCTACAACGAGTGGATGTTCGCTCAAAATCCGGATCACGGATCGTATTAAATCCTTTAACGGTTCGTAGATTTCATGTTTGATTACGTGTACACAAGTTTCATAGAAATCAATTGCCCACGCACGGAGTGATACGAATAACTCGCTTTGAACAAATCGAGTTTTAAATTCGTGCCAATGATCTGAAACGAAATAATCGGACTGAAGTCCTTAGGATAACTTAAAACTAACCTGAGAAAAATAGTTTTATGGAACTCCAAACGTCCGATATCTTCTGCCCAACTGCTGAAATTGCATTCCAAATAGATCGCACAGTTTCTCCGATAAATGATGCAGCGTTTTTGGCTCGCTCGTACCAAACGATTGCAGCTTCTTTAGCTAATTGGAAGTTGTACGACAAATTTTCTTTCCATGACTCCCGAAAACTTATAAGTTGAGCTTCAAATCCGGATATTTTTGACTGAATCCAATCGTTTGCATACGCACACCACGCGTCGATCGTATTAGTTGTACGAGCTTTCCACTCCCACCAAGCATCGCTTATCTTGTTGATTATTCGCTCCGTTTCACGAATGGCATCATTCCAAGTTTCTTGAACATTCTCACTTATCCGAACAAACTGCGATCTAAAATCGGAAAATTAATTAGAGAAGAAAAAAATCGCGTCGTAGAAATTTCGTACCCGAACTCAACATTGGTCCAATCAATAACATCTTTAACAAAGAAGACATTGCGGTCGTACGAAGTTGAAACTTCTTCTGCGACTGTTGATACGTCTTTTTTTATTTGTTGAACAGTTGACTGAACATGAACTGTGATTGGTCGTAGAAATTCGTGAAGCTTTTGACCGACTTTTTCTGTTTTATACGTGATTTCGTCGTCCCATTCGTCGCGCATCAAAACCCAATTCTTTTGGGTGTTTTCTATTAAATTCGTAGACGTGCCGCTTACAAAATTCTAAGAGAGGACAGTTTTTTAAATTCAAATTTAACATCCATCGTTAATTACTTTACTTTAAACCGACTAAGAAAATCGGTTTTCCACGTTAGTTCTGATACCACTAAATACGGAGTTTCCAGCTCCAATCGGGTATTGATATCTGGATTTCCAGTAGCATTTGACATTGCTAGAAGACCAGCACGTCTGATGTCGTTACTAAAACCACTTATGATGTCGTAATGAGAATCTGTATTTGTTGCAACTATTAAATGACTTCTCCAGTTTTCTTTGTCTACAATAGCCCTGAAGAGGTCAATGGAGTCGTCTTGCCTCAAACGGATGTCACAAACACTTTTATTGTTGTTTATATAACCGTTAATGGTACGTTTAAAATTGTTAGACGAAATCTGGAAATTATTTTGGTTTAAAGAAAGATCTTCAAGCAATATTTTACAAACCTGAATTTCAACGCTTTTCGCATGTTTATGAGCAATAATCCGTTTTTCATCCGAAATATCGTACCGATCACGATATCGCCATGCAGTTTCCAAATACATTTCATCCGAATTTTTCCATCCCCTTATTTTAACCATCGTATTGATTCCGGTAGAATCGTGAACAATACCCATCATCGCTCCGAAATCGCGTGTCGAACTTGACGAAAAATTCATAACTTTAAAATAAATAGTTAACAAATCCTCAGTTTGTGGTGAATAATCGACCAAAAATCGGAACTCTGGATTATCGGAGTTCGTAATTGTACTGGACACAACTAACTCCTATTAAAAAAAGAAAAAAAGAGCGGTTAAAATTGCGACAGAGCTATTCTCTTAACAAACTTTTTGCAGACTCGGATGCTGAATTCCAATCAAAGCTTCGTAGTTCGACATTTTCGGGTTGGTCGATTCTAACCTAATTGACACTGATTTATTAACGTCACGTTCTAAATCCCATAGCATTTGAACTTTCACTCGAGCCGTTTTCTTGTCCTTTATCAATGTTCCTCTTAATCCGGCAGTTCTTGTCGTATGAATCAATCTCACTTCTCCTCTACGAATTTTCTCTTCGCCTTTCCTTTGCATCTCCGACAAAACTTCATATCCAAGTTTCCCATTCCCATTCCAACCGATTTGTAATAACTGCCGGAATTTCATCCTCGTTTTTACGTACGATGCATTGAAGGTGATAGCCCGATAAATCGGATGAAAAAATTTCACATTTAAAGACTTTTCTGTCGCACCAAAAAACCATATTGTGTCGAATTCAGCTGTGGATAATCCAGATTCATTGTCTGAATCCCATGTGACACTTCCATGAAGCCGTGTCCGATTTCCCTTTTCATCTGACTTTACGTACGACAACTGCAACGGAAATTTTGGATGGGTGATCTGGATGAAATATTCCGACGAGTTCTCCTTTTCAGTCGCTCTCACTACGATATTAATTCTAAGATCATCCGTTTCACAAGAGTTCGAGACATTTTCGGCAAATGTTGACAGACAAAACTTCCCTCTGACATCACCTTCAACAGGCCGCGCAATCAACAAACTCAAAAACGGTTTTCCTTGATAATCGATTCTAGTATCATGACTCCAATTGGATTCGACGTAAACTTGACGAACATCGATTTCGACAATTTGAGATTCTTTATTTTTAACATCCATTTTCACACCCCAATTACCGATGTCGAGGGTGTCGATCCAAAACTTCCCTACTAAACGTTCCGAATTTCTACGGAGACTGAATTCTCCAGTTCGTTTAACAACACCATCATCTTGTTCATGCGTCAACATTTCAAATTTGACACCGTCAAAAGTGAAAAAAAGAGTGTAATTTATTGTTCGTGTTCCTAGAGTAAAAGTTGTCAATGTATCATTCATTTTATTGACTGCTTGCCTAAAAAAAATATCGTACGATCGTTCATTTTTAGTAACGGAAGCTGATAACATAATTCGACTATTCGTTATTTTATGTACAACATGCCCGCTAAATTCTTCGTACCCAGTCCAAGGGGTACGAAAAACAACGTATCTCTCAACTCCGATTTTGTTCTCTCTAATTGTGGCAAGTGTAATTCCAAACGCTTTCGACATCGGCCATCGTAAACCGACATTCAATTCCGTACGATTTTTATCCGACATCCATCTGAAATTTGTACCAAGTTCGTCGAAACCTTCGTACGGAGTAGTTAAACTAAACTTAGCTGTTAAGTTTATTTTATTCTCGACTGACAACGCACGCGCAAATATGCCAAACCGTGTCGTACGACCTTCGTACCATGAGACAGCTCCATCCGTACAGAAAGAATTTTCAAACACGGAATGGTTTCCTTCCACCCCGACTTCTTCGTATCCCTTTATAGGAGTGTTGACAAGGATTTTTCCGCGTTTTTTGCCGTCAACATCACTCGCAACGATGTGGACTTTGAATTTCTTATTTGCTGGCCACTGGACATCTACAGTAGAGTCGACAAAATTATCGTGCCGTGCATGGTGGAGCTTAACAGCCAAAGTTGTATTTGGAAACCAATGTGTTGTTAAATTGAATCCGCCATAAACTCGCGACAAATTCTCCGTCGATTCGTCGACACCATCTACCCGTAGAATGACGCGTTTATCGTCGTCCCAAGCAGCGTTAACTCTTCCCGTCACTTGGCTTTCCCCTTTGACATACCATCCACTCAAATCGATTTTCTCCCAACCATTAATCCGACTTCTCCATTCGACCGAACCTTCCCTGCGTCTTGAATTCAGTATATCAGTTACTTTGGAGTTTGCGCGGACCCGGAATCCATTACCGTTTTTTAACAAAACTTCTCTCTGCCATTCAACAGCATCGTCTACGCTTATTAGAGCGACACTTGTAGTTTCGAAATTTTCGAAAGGTGTTCGTAAGTCTGCCTGATACTGTCTTTGTTGTCGATATCCTTGAATGATGCGATTGGCTTTGACATCCAGAATCATTTGTGCATCAGGTGCCCATTGAAGAGATGCAATGGTGTCGTAATCGAGTGGTCCAATAGCCCAAATACCACGTTGGGTTTTAACTAGTTGCCCACTCACATTACGTCCTGGATACTGGAAATCAATACTGCCTAAAAACAAATGTATATCAATAATTTAAACTCGATTTTTACATTTTTACAACCTTTGCTTTTCTCCGAACTTAGTATTCGATATTCCCCACCAAACTTTACACGTTGCGAGCGATTTCTTTTTGCATCCCACATTAGATCCAAGTCCAATCTCATCACGTCGTCGTAAATCTTTGTTGCGGCGTACGTCACTATTTGAGTATGGGGTTCCAGAGTCACTTTGCTTTGCAGTATCTTCTCATCACCAAACGTCAAGTTACTCTCTCCAGTGTAGTCAGCTTCTGGCCACTTTAATTTCCCAATTACCCAATACTTTCCAGGTTCTGTACGCGTTACGTTGCTCCAAGCAATATACAGATTCCTAGTCGGAGTCTCCAAAGAGTTTCCCAAGTGCATATGATTTTCTTTAGCTATGAAATCTCCATCCCAAAACCATACACGACCATCTGTAGCTGTTAAATTTGATTTGATTGAGTGGTACAACTGTTTGCGGTGACTTCTGTTGACGTAATCTGCAAGAACTGTTACCCGCTTCCCACCTGTCCACGTTGCGGTACAAATGATAATGTAATTGCGAAGTTTATATTCTTCTAAGTCACCCTTTAAAAAATAAAAAATTGATTGGTAAAGAAAACTGACCCGTTAAAATCATAAAAGGTGCTTGAATATCATTGGTCAAGAGCATCGTCTAGCGGAATTTTGATTTTGTCGAAATATATATACATATATATATATATTTATTTATTTGTCTAATTTACTTTAATTTAAGATTTTAAAATGTTTTTATTTTATACACTTAAATTAATTTTTATTATTAATATTTACCGAAATATTAATAACCCTATTGGGCATTTCCAAGCGAAATCTGGCGCCAAGTTTGGCCAAACTTTTAGTGTGATCAGTTAAATTCAGTCCGACACATATCCGATGTGAGTCACTCGTGTGCACCGTTACTCTAGTCCCCAAATTGCGCGGTTGGTTGTAATGGTCAATGACCAATCCCATTTGTAAATTCTTAACCGGATATTCAAACTTGAAAAGCACCGTCAAGTTATTTCGCTTCAAGTTTCCAGAGTAGCTGAAAATCTGTTCGAATCTCATTTGATGAAACTCCTGTTTGGCGTGCGAACCCAGTCCCAATTGGACCGTATTCTCTACGTGACCTTCTGCACTCAGGAACGACCAAGCCACTAACGTGTCGTAATGCGGCCAAGCCGTTAACTGGAGATGCGAAGTGCATGTCAAACGGCTCAGTTGGTTGTTTGGAAGACTCGTTTTCCGTACTTTGGTTAATAGTTCGATATATTCCGGATTCGAATTGCGCCATGAATACCGTACAATGCACGTCACAACGAAAATGTCGGCATCTACTTGATACGAACCGGTAACCAGTGTTTTAAGAATAGATGCGTTAAGTGCAAGATTCCAGTCCAATCGAATTGGATGCCGGTCGCTTTTTACCACGTCTCCTTTCAGTGTTATGACATCAGTAGTCAAGTGTTCTAACTGAAGATCTATAGTTAACTTCTTGTCGCCTTGAAGAACTAGAGAGCCGGATAATGCGCAAACTGGCGCTGTTGGCGTTCGGATGTAAAGATAAGGGATTATTCGCATCATGTTCGGATGGGATTCGCGGCGCCATTCAGCTTGCACCAAATATTTATCCCGGTTTATTGTAACTGTACCATCAATTTTTTTCAGGTTTGGTTCGTAGATGTAGTTACCTACAATAAAAAAAATTAATTGATGACGTCGGTAAAGTCAGACAATTTTACCGTTCAGCACGACTTTTTTATATGGTGTTAAAAGTCGGACGTTGATGTGTCTGTCATGTTGGTCATGGATGAATTCAGCTGTTACTTCCCTGTCAATGCTGGATCGGGGAGTTTTGAAACTGAGTACGAAAATGTGTAGGTGTTTTTCGTTGGAATTAACCAGTTTTTCTTTCTCCCATCGATATTCGCCTAAAAATGTTATCAAAGTCGGGTCAGTTTTATCCGAATAGAACTTGATGTGCGCAGGGCCCGTTAGGGGGAAATACGGCGCTGATGAAACACGACTCGCATTTGGGTAGGAAATTTCACTGTAGAATTTCAATCCAAGAACTCTTGAGGTGAGATTTGTAGAACAATATTCTCCATTAACTCTATCCGATACAATACCCATTAATTTGTGCTCTCCGTTTAAATCAATTCTGATCACTTCGTGCCTTTAAAAAAAATTGAGTAACCAAAAATTGAGTAACAACTGACTAAAATATTAAACTTACTCAACACTCGTCGTAGCTACTCTGTCGGATGGGACGTCAATACGAATTCCTAACAACTCGTCGGCTCTCTTTTCAAGACGACCGTCTATCGTAGCAGATGAATGAAACGTTGTTCTTAACTCAAGTCCAATTCCTTCAATTGCCCATCCACCAACCAGTCGGATTGCAACGGTAGGGTGAAATTGACTTTCTATTACACAGCTGCGACTAGCGACAAGCATTCGCAAATCCATTCTCCCTACTGCAGTAACATCCAAAGCAGCTGTAGATGCAAGAGACGCTTGAAGGGACAATCCCACACCCGTTGGATATTGGACTCGCATGTCAAAAAGTTTTGACGTGCGGGTCAAACGAAATTGACGTTCATCCGCGAGTGTTGTAAGCAACTGCTGCAGGTCGAAAATTTGACTTAATGACGTCAGTACATTTTCTCCCCAAGAAGACCAAACACGAATTTCGTTGCCGAGAAATTTAACAGATACGGATGCTCGCGGTTTACGTCCGAATCGACTTTTAGACAACTCCTGAAGATAAAACATAATTTAGTTGAGAATTATTTCCATTTGGAGAAATTTAAATTGAGACCTCTTGTGAGATTCGGCGAAGTTTCTGTTCATCTACTCGCAGTTTTTCGTGTGTGGATGTATGAACCGCGCCAGATTTGACCGGAAATAACCCTTTGGGTCCTAGCACAGTTTCTACTAGTGATTCTAAACCTTCTGTTCGGACTGAAAACTGGATAATAAATAAAAATGAGTTACCAACACTTGAAAGAAAATATTTTGTACGGTGGCCCAATCTAAGTGTAGTAGTGTATTACAGGCCACCGTAATTTCGAACCGTACTTGTAATAAATTAATAGATTTTCCGAAAATATCAGTTGTAAGATTTATCATTGCTGATCGTGGGAAGTAAGAATCGGTCGGAAAAATAACTTGAGATTCTGAGTGAATTCCGGTGTCCAAAAGTTCAGAGAAAAATGACGTTTCATAAAAGTGGGAAAATTTCCGGGCATCAGTGCGGAATTTCGACTTTAGATTTGCACTGGAGAGTAAACTTTGAATAGGAGCTTTGCACTCGTCGCTACTGCCTCTGATGCTAGTTAAATGTGTCCACACGAACGATCCGACTAAAACATGGGAAAATGTTTAATCGACCAACGAAGACGTCGATATTTTAAAAGGAAATTCACCTTGGTTGATTGGTTCCGATTCTAATATTTTTTCTATTGATCGGACTAAATTGGCTGTGGGACATCGCATTGATTCGAGATATGCGACGATACGAAGTTCGCTTGGATTGTCAGTTTGTTCGTATAACTTAAAAATTTTCGCTCTCTATAAAAAAAAACCTTATCAGTCGTTAAATAATCAAGTTCTGATATGGATTCACCGATAAAGAACAGGGAAAGCGGTGATGAGCTTCTATAGCCGATATTCGAAGATACAACGGAACGATTGAGTTGGTCGCACATTTGACCAGTTTATCAAAGTTGCCAACGCCTAAATTACCCATCGATTTCAATGCTATTAAAATCTAAAATCAATACAAAAAAACTTTTAGTTGATTTATAAAAATTGATTTTTCTTTTTCTTTCTGCAGACTTCGTCTCCTTCGTCGTCATCTTTCGGGGTGCAGTCAGATTTCAATTTCTCTTCCAATATCCCAATGAAATGTCTCACATTAGCATCTTCTGTGCATGAAGAATTGGATCGGCAATAAATAGACACAAATGTGGACATTGCCAAACGCACATGTTTACTCATAGACGACGTCAACAGTGGCTAAGAATAAAATCGTAAACACTTTACAAAACAAGTCAAAATCGAATTACTACCACCAAAGCCGACAGTTCGTTCGGTTCGACATGTTCTCGAAACCCGAGCGAATCCAACCAAGAATCTCGGATGGGCTGCGGAATGACGTCACGTGATACCAATGAACTCATCAATGATAACGATTCGACACTGTCGACACCGCTCAACGCGTCTAATAAAACGTTTTTGATTCGTGGATTATCTGGACACGAATTCTCTGCCGATCCGATTATTTCTTCAAGTTGACTGACACTACACAACTCCATCGTTCGACTCAGTCGTTCGAATGCCGTTAGAGTTGTCGGACTCAAATCGCGACGCGTCGCCTTGCATAATTCACCTACCAATTCCTCAATTTCGGCCCCAACTTCCGACTGTCGGTCGACTATCATACTATTTTTTAGACGTTCTATAACTAAACTTCGAGTTTCAGTTTTTGACGAAGTTTGAAAAATCAGTAATGAATTCGGAACATCAGCTATGAACTTTAATTTTTGTCGGATGGTTGTCGCAGCGCCGCTTCCGTCGGCTCCGGAAAACGGACGGAAAAGGTGAATTTCTTCGCATTCCGTGTGTTGGAGAATATTTGTCGAAACTTGTCGACATGTTTGCTGCCCCTTCACCAGAGGTAGAGAACGAGGTCGGTGACTTGTCGACTTGAAAGAGTGTCGGATTTGTCGATGTCGGATGCAGTTCTGTAAATTTTTTTCCCTGTCGATCAAAGTCGTTCGCCATCCTCGTTGGATCGTATATCGTGTCGGACACTCTCCAAAAATATCAACCTATTTAGACAAATAAAAGTACGTCATCATCTCTCAGAAATAATGTATTGTGGTTTACAAAATGTGACGTCAAATTACATCATTTCTTATAAATCGCTTTCTGTGTATATCACTTGGAACTGACGTTTGGAATAACGACACAATTCCTCGTAAAATATTGGTGGCTTTGGGTGGGAGCTTTTCGTCGACACAAATGGAATCAACACGACCACTACCGGTTACAGTAAATCGAACTGATGATGTCTCCAACTGCCGTTTAAGTTGAGTAGACGCTTTCTCATCAATGCCGGAAATTTCAACATTCAGTATCTAAAAAAAAAATTATTTTTAAAATTTGTTTTAAAATGTTTATTATTTATTACAGCGAGATCAATCTGACAAGATGAAACGATTGCGACACGACATTTTGAATTTAGTCGAACGGTGGCGCTGTCATCATCTACTCCAGCCAACTTTGTTTCAATTTCTGCCTCATATTCGTAGACATATTCAAATCCGGGAGCGTAATTCAATGTGGAAATTCCTGAAATACGATAAGAAAATTTATGGAAAATATTGATCTGTTTTAGCAAACCGGAAATGATGTTACACTTTAATTTGGTTTATGCTTATTCACTGACCTTTACATAAATCAGGCTTCAAACACGCGTCGGGTTGATTTGAATAGCTATTCACATTGTAGAAAACGTGAAATAAAAGGAGATAAATTTGTAGTGGTTTATCCATTTGCTGTTTTGATGATGAAGATGAAGAACCGTTGCCATGGATACGGGGACAAAATTCGAAGTTCGGTCCTTCAAGTGATAAGATTTTTTTTATCGATTTCTTAGTTATCTACGTTTTAAACGCAGAGCAAATTTAAAATTGAAATGGCGAAAACAGAATAAAGTTTAAAATTTTGTAATTTAAAAAATACTCTTAATTTATAATTTTTTCCTTTTTGACGCTAGTGGCGCTAGTGAACAGACCGCAAAACTATCTCGCGTTTTCTCGATAGTTACGAGACTACAGCGAGAGTTATGGTTTTTATCCGTCTCCCGCACCATTAGTGAAGTAATAAGTTTATTTACAGTATTTATTTCTTCGTCATACCCAATTCTAATAAAAATTAAAGGAACTTGGAGTGTTGGTGTAAGAAGGGAGTGAAATGAGCCACGAAAATCAAGATTCCGCTGGTAAGTTTGAAAAGAACCCAGAGAAAATGGTTGTGTAGTGCGGTAACAAAAACATTATTTTTAAACACACTGATTTTTATCCGCTTAGGGGTGAACGAAGTAAATGTTTTGGATGAAATTTTGGAGAATTCTGAAGACAACTTTGATGAACTAATTAATAGTGAAACTAAGAAAGGTAAGAAGAAAAAATTACACGACACAATAAATAAAAATCTCAACGTGTTTTATCTTGCTTAGATAAACAACCAAATACAAAACCCCCAGCGCAGAAAAATGATAATAAAGTCACGGTAGGTTTAGATGTTTCAAATGTCAATACCCGTATAATTTTTAATAAAATTTTAAAGGCGAAACCGTCGAGGACCAAATCATCAACTACTACGTCGAAGAAAGGTGTAACAAAATCGAAGGATGAAAAACAATCACCTGTAACTAAAACTACCAAACCAAAAATAACCGCTAATGTAACTCCACCAACTAAAGTAATTAATTTTTCACAAATAAAAACATTTTTATTAATTATTTATTTTGTTCGTAGGGAAAAGTGAACGCTAAAGCAACGAAACGAGTTGCATCTAAAAAAACGGAGAATGAAACTACTATTGAATCTGTTCAACCAAAAACAGAACCGGAGTCTCCGAAAAGAAGTTAGAGATTCATTTCATACAAAAAAAAAAAAAATAATTCAATAATGAATTTAAATTTATTTTAAAGCGGTTGCCAAAAGGGTGACCCGTTCGAGTGAAAATTCCATGACCAAACCGGTAACGCGGGCTGCTAAGAAACGAACTGCCGTTAAATCAGCTAAAAATAACGTTCCTAGTGTAAAACCAGAACCGTTAGATAACCAAACAGATGGAGAAAAAGGTTTAAAAATCTTTAAAAGTACCAAATGGCTAAGATACCTAAACATATTTTCTATTTGGAAATTAGAAACAAAGTTTAAACCAGAACCGATGGACGATTCTCATGATGACGACGGGGGACGTCTTAATATTACAATTAACTCCGATGATTTAGGAGAAGAAATGAAAGAAGAACCTGCACCTGAGGTAGCAATTGAAGCCACAAGCGGAGGAGCAGAATACGATACACGAAGCGAAGCGACTTCATCTGTGCACAGCAGCACGGCATCAAGTGTCGCTTCGAGTACAACGTCGACTAGTTCTTCGTCGGGTTCGGATGGTAATTCAATGTTAGTTGTTTTAGTTAAATGTGATTTTAAACGAATTTGATTTTTAGATGAAGATGGAAGTAATTGTAGTCACGAAGAAAAGAGGAAATTGAGGCCGAGAAACATTTCACCCATCGTTTATGAACGAGATTCGCGAAACGCTGAATGTAAGTTTTTGAATACATTTTGATAAGTTTTTAATTACTTTCTTCTGTTTAACTTACAGATCATCATCACATCAAGCTACGGTATTTATTCCGCAATTCTCGATTTTTTCTTGTCAAAAGTAGCAATCACGAGAATGTGGCTTTGTCGAAAGCTCGTGGAGTTTGGTCGACACCACCACAGAATGAAGCAAAATTGAACCAGGCGTATCGAGTACGTTTGTGAAGGGAAATTTATGTTTTTAAAAAATTAAAGATTACACATGTTTTTTTAGGAATGCAGAAATGTGATACTTATATTCTCAGTTAAAGAGAGTGGAAAATTTCAAGGTAAATATTAACGAGCGACAAATGGGGAGAAATCCCTAGACTTTGTTGAAACAATCTGCCACTCAAGTGAGCAAAAGCGGCCGGTGTGTATCGGTTCTATTGATTTGTCTTTACATTCATGAAGGTTTTAATATGCATAAAGATTTTAAAGAGATTTTGAATTGAGTTTAACCCAGTGGCAGTGTTTCGCATTGTAAAATGGAATCAACTTAATTGAACATTTTAGAAATATTGAAGATTTCGTTTTTAAATGTAATAATATTTTAAATTTTAAGGTTTTGCTCGCTTATCGGGCGAATCTCGTCGTGATCTTCAACCCATCCAATGGGTTTTACCACCTGGACTCAGCGCTCGAGCGTTGGGAGGAATATTTCAACTAGACTGGATCTGCAGGTTAATCAAAAAGACGTCAAACTCAAATTTTTAAAAAAATACAAAGTGAATTTGCAATTCCTGTTTCAGACGAGAATTATCCTTCACAAAAACGCAACATTTATATAACCCATGGAATGACAATAAACCCATCAAAATCGGACGTGACGGACAAGTTGAAATACCCACAATTTAAAATCTCGAAAATTTGAAAGCAAACAAAAAATATTTTATAGGAAATAGAACCTTTAGTAGCCGAAGATCTTTGCCGCGCATTTCCCATCGACGAGAACGTGGACCTGTCAGCAATAGTGCACAAATCGAAGCGGCATTTGACAACCCGAGATCGACGTCACCACGACCGCCACCACTCGTCCAACTTGTCCTCTTCGTCCTCATCACGTCGTGAGTCCTCGAGGTTAGCATCGAATGGACTGGTTTCTAGGCGCTCCAATTTTCTCTCAATCATGATGATGACGACTCGTCTTTTACTGAATAATTCCTGGTTTATGTCTCTAAGTAGATTTTGTTTTTTTTTTTTTAAATTTGTGAATTGACGGGTGAGTATTGTGGCCGAAAATGTACGCAAGAACTGTGTGGCGGCCTGTGCAATTTGTGCCATCGCAACATGAGAGAGTCGAGCCATACCTTTTATTTCTTATTTAAAAAAAAAAAAAAATAATGAAGTGACTCTTGTCACGGACACAGCCACCCAGACCTATAAACGGTCATTTAAGTGAGTGGAACTTTTAAAGGGAGGCGGGAGGGAATAGAAATATTTTTTTAAAAAACGTGCAAAATGGACCTTTTGAAGAGAGGAAAAAAATATTTGGTGCTTTTATTGAGACTTTTGGTGTAAGTGCGTGTTAATTTGAACTTTTGTGATGCCAAATCACGGACATTTGTCGTGAAAATTTTTCATAACAGCTCTTATTGGGTAGGTGCATCATCATCTTTCGTTGTATCTATCTATATATATTTTTTTTAAATTAAGTTTTGGTTTTGGTATTTCTTAAATTTAATTTTTAATCTTGTGCAAACTTATTTTAAGGGAAACTTGATTTTTATTTTATTTTATTTTTTTATTTTATTTTTTTTTTTTTTTTTTTTTTTTTTTTTTTTTTAGTTTAAGGGAATTAATCAGTTTTAATACCGGTTGATTTCTTTTTATTATTTTAGTGTTATTTTTGTTTTTTAAATGTTTTCTCTCGAATGTGATTTAGACGACGTCATCATCATTATGACGACGAATATGCGTCAAGATCGAAGAGGAGTCGGGTTGATTACCGTGAAGGTTGTTTCAGTATTAATGTATTATAGAAGTAATTAATTTTCTAATGATTTTGTTTTTTTATTTTAGGTTACTTTAAGGACAGTCGTCGGGACAGGTTTGTTTAATAGGGAGTTGGCGCAACTTGATATAAATTTTGTCTTAAAATTTATGAAATTTTAGGGGATGAACAAAAGATTAATCTTTAGTCTAAGTGGTTTTGTGCATCCTGTATGAGTTCATATGTTTAAGTCAAGTTGCGCAGATTTCTTGATATAAAATCAAATTATGTATGATGATTGCATTTAAGTTAAAATGATTTCAGATCGCCTCTAAGTCGGTATGGAAGCAGAAGAGATTCACTTCAAAATGGGGTTAGTGCGGGTTTAAAGTAGGGGGAATTTAAGGTTTAACGGTGGTTGATTGTTTTCGAGAAGTGAAGAATGATTGAAAACGACTTTCTGTAAATCTAGAAATTGGATTGTTTCAATATCCCTTGTGATTGAATTTGGTCAAACGTAAGATCCAATTTGTACACAGTGGCCTGCCATAACAAACACGCGACAGTAATTAGTGCAAGTCAACTTAGAGTGCTTCTTAACTTATAAACTTAGGAACTTGTAAGGAAATGCGTAGAAAATAGATCTTTAATTAACAATTGTCCTATGCATCCGGTATAAGTTCATAAAGTCTGAGATAAGAACTTTAAGTTAGTTTGCGCAAATTCCCGAGTGCCACATCTACCAATCTTCAATTCACTACAGTACACCCAAATCCTAAATCCAGTTGAATATATTGGAACTAAATTATTTATTTTACATTTAAATTAATAGACATTCCTATTTATTTGAGTTCAAGGTTGGTAGATAGGTGTGTTGGTTTGAACTTGTTGTGTTTTGCCTTTTGTAGGGCCTAAGAAGTGTACATATTATGGTTACAATTATAATTGCGTTTGATGTACTTGTGTTTTTACATACAAAAATTCTAAGTCAATTTAAATATTTGCAGCGCTACGATCACGTTCGCCGCTCGAAAGATCATCCCCAAAGTTCTTACCACTTACCACCATCTCATAGCTCTTCAGCAATATCTGGCGGTTATTTAGCCTCACAAAAGGTGGCGTAAAAAACTTTGGGAAAGAAGTTCTTGTTAATTTTGAATTGACTTTCTATTTTGTAGTCGTATTCCGAATACATGCGTGATTTTCATTCGCGGCCCCCTATACCGGTTCATCCTTACGCTCCCCCGGTAAATTTACCGTCATGTTGTTATACATTTTTATAATTTCATTTTCCCCCTCAAAGCCTCCGTACGGTGGATTAGATCCACTGCCTTATTATCACCACCACCACCACCATCATCACGACCGAATGGGAGATTATACGGCCGCCCGTAGTTCTCGTGGCGAAAAACGATCGGTATGTTTAATTTTTTCTATTCTCAAACAGAAACTTAACGTTTTATTAATACAACAGTACGAACGTTCGGTTGATGATTTTCTTCGACGTACTACACACGCTAGTCGGAACGATAGTCGTCGTTATCGTGATCGGCGATAAATGTCGCAAATAAAATCGCAAATTCGTGTTTGTTCAAATGAGTTCCTTATTTTTTCAATCGTACTTGAGATTTTTCGTAGATTTTTACATTTAACGTATGTGAAATGGTGAAAAATAATTAAAAGAGTCACGCGTAATTCTTTTTTTTTTTTATTTATTTTAATAATTTTTATTACGTAAAAATTCATTTCAAACAGGTCTTACGTATCTCCAAGTGACGAAAAACAAAGCAAGCGCCGCTTATATTTCAGTAAACACCACGGGAAAATAAAACAAGAAAAATCATAAAAACCGAAATAATAAAATATCTAGCTACAGATAAAGAAAATAGAAATTGTTTATAGAGACGGTAGTGAACAAAACGGGGCTCGTTACTTCTACCGTTGAATTTTAATTCTTTCAGGCAGTTTCTGCTGGTTGCTGATTCCGTTTCCCGAATCAAAATTGTCGTCGTTTTACTTTTAAGTTACACAAGCGCGACAAAATGATGAAATTACAACCATTTCCTCGTTAATGAACGATATTTACACTTTCCTATTCTAACACGTAGCAATTTATGTCTCTATTTACAATGAATTTTACACCTAAATGATCATGATTAGTTTTGAAAAATAAATTCATTCATCTTTTTTTTTTTTTATATATATATGTATTCTTTTTTTAGTTAATTTCTCTTTTAGTATATACAAATTGGCAGTCAGGCTCGGCTGTTTCGCATGGGAAATTACGAGAAAATGAACGGACATGCTTTGTTTTTCGTCATTGTTAGCAAATTTTGTCTTTTCAACTTAACATTCCTTGTAAAATGGGAAATCTATGTTTATATTAACTACACTTCGGTTCATTTAATTTTTTTTAAAGTTTTCTTCAGGCATTATAACATTAATTTACCTTAGAAAAATTGTTTAACACACAAGAAAGAAGTAATTACCACTTTAAAGTTTCGATGTTTTCCCAAGTTTGATTGCTTCAGTTATTTGTATAAATTCTATTTTCTTTTTATAATAAAATCAAAACTTGGAAAACTATAACATTCAGTAACTTTTAAGTGATAACAGTTGGTTGAGAGCGCCCTGTATGTTCAGTAAGTTTGGAAATTTGTAAAGCGATGTCTACCAACGGTTTCAACTCAACCGAAGCCTCTTGGAAGTGTTTCGAGACGTCGCTTTCGTAGCTATCAATATACATACGAACAGTAGCACCGCTACTACCTGTTCCACTCAGACGGAAAATAATACGGGAGCCGTCTTCGAATATAATTCGAATACCCTGCAACATTAAATAGATAAGTACTTCTATTTTTATATCAAAGTTAATTTTTTCTAACTTGTTTACTAGTTAACGTATTGTCAATCGGATCTACGTAAGAAAAATTATCGCCCAAAGCAACTTTGTAGGTTTTGCCATCAGCTGAGAAGGATTGACCAATAAATGACGGGTTTGTGACGGTTGATTCTAAGGTTTCCATCATTTTTTGACATGGAGCTGATTCACAGTTTTCGTAGTCGTATCTGAATTCGCGGAGAATTTAATGTGTTAATTAATTTCTATATTGTTAAGTACTACCTAGTGAAGAAGTTTCGCCCATAGACCTTCCAATGATCTCGTAAAATCTCTTCTACAGTTTCGTGACGGTTAGCTAATATAGATAACCAGGCGAGAACAGCCCAAATACCGTCTTTTTCCCTAAAAAAAAAAAAATGCTTTGACACACAATAATTTTTTTTAAACTTGTTCTTTTATTGTAATGACCTGATGTGGTTGGATCCAGTTCCAAAACTTTCCTCGCCACATAAAGAGAGACGATCAGCATCCATCAAATTACCGAAAAATTTCCAACCGGTTGGAACTTCAAATAATTCTTTAGCATGTTTTTTAGCTACCCTGAAACAAGAAATTACTCAATTTGTAGTGGTCAATAGATTATTTTTCTGTGTTGTACGACCACAAGGGTCTACACCAGACTACTTTAGATATAAAATACCTATCAACAGCTGCACCTGTTGGCATACTACGGGCGTATCCTTTCACTCCATTCTTTTGGAAATAGGGAATACACTCCAAATTGTCAGCCAAAATGGCTAAAGAATCAGAAGGATTTACAAAAAATGCGTTATGACCTAATAACATATTCCGGTCCTGTAAAATTGACCAATATCAATTTTTTTCTTTTATTTTTAATAGATATAAATTAACCCCATCGCCATCAAAAGCAGCTCCAAATCCGAAATTTCCAGATTTCATAGCATCAACTAAATCAGACGCGTAAGTTAAATTTGGATCTGGATGACGACCGCCAAAATCTTCTAAAATTTCAACATTTTCCAAACAATCTTCGCTTGCTCCAAGTTCCTCAACGAAAATTCGCTTAACGTAAGGACCCGTAACTATAATACATAAAAAAGTAATCGGTTAAACACTATTTAAATCCCAGTAGTATTTCGTAAACCTTTTCTAAAAATAAATGTACAGCTCTAAATAGTTATAAACAATGATTCCGTAATTTTACAGTCAGATGTTTCCAACCGGCCAATACAAACTAGTCTGGCCATATCGTAATGGCCGGCTTGATTTAAGCGACTGTAAAATTACTTTTAATTTTGAATCAAATGGTACAAACATTGAATTAAGTTCTAGAAAAGATTATTAGTTTTTTATGTTTATTTACCGCCATGCAGGGAATTCAGAAGAATTTTTAACGGTGGATGCTGGCCATCGCCGTGTAATAACGTCCGAATACTACTAAAATCAAAAATTTCCTTCATCAAACCCAAATAATCGTCAACGCTATCGATCACTTCAACAGTAAACGGTTTGTCATCAATAGTGAAATTATTCGATCCCAAAGACGAAAAATCACAATTTAAATCAGGGCAAATTTTATACTCCAGAATTTCCGTTGATAATTTATGAATTGTGTTCGTAACCGTAGTCGGTGCGGGCCCTTTATACACGAAACAAGTAGAAAAAATGATATAAAACGCTTTTTTTTAGAAATTATTTTTTCACCTCCGTTCGAAATATTATATTTAATACCGAAATCACCATCCGGTCCACCAGGATTATGACTAGCAGTCAAAATTATTCCACCAACTGTTTTATATTTACGAATAATACAAGAAACTGCCGGTGTTGATAAGATCCCATTTTGCCCTACGAGGACTTTCCCCACCTGTAAAAAATATAAAATATAAAAAAACTCTTGATCAAATTAAAACTCTTGAATTACCCCATTAGCCGCACACATTTTCAGGATGATATCGACAGCTTTTTTCCCGTAAAATCGTCCATCACCGCCGACTACTAACGTTCTTCCCTCTAATTCGGCACCGATGGCTGACAGCGTACACTGAATGAAATTTTCCGTATAATGTGTCTGCATGAAGGTCTGCACTCCCTTGCGAAGCCCACTCGTCCCCGGTACTTGTCCTTCATAGGGTTTTGTGGGTACAACGACCGACTTAAAAGACATCCTACCAGTCTGCTTCGAATCTCCGTCTACGTACGTTACGTAAAACATGCCGATAATTTTGTCTCGAAGGTCATATTCTCAGTTAACACATGGGAATATCTAATTAAGTGTGAGGCGGCTCGATTTTGCGTAACCGATTGTCACGTGGTGCTTTATTGAACGAGAGTTTAGTGCGTCATGTTTGCGACCGGTTGGAGAATTAATTATCAGGCTTGGTATTTAAAGGTAATTTTTTTTCAAAATTTGACTTATTCCAGACGCATTAATAGCTTGCTTCACCCGTTCTCAGGCGCTTTACAACAACTTCGGGAAACATAACGGTAAGTTTAAGCATTAGAAATGTAAAAAATAAACTTATTTTCGGTTAATAATAAAAAAGAGCGTTTGTAATCTAATCAAATAAAGTATCATATATCGATTGATTTTCTAATTCGATGTAAATTAAACAGCATATCAGATGACCACGTGCACATGACAGAAATTAAACTTCGCTGCCAGTGAATTATGTCGTCAGAAAGGACTGCATTGCTAAGCGAGGAAGGGTAATGAAAGTGTAGGTTAAAATTTCAATTAAAATGTAAAAAATGAATCGAAAAATAGTGATAAGCAGAAATATGAGGCGATTATCAATGCCGAAATTGAAGGAGAGGCGAGTAGTAGTCTTGAAGACCCTGACTATTTAATTCGGACGTCATCAGACTCGTCATTGGTACTCATTTAATTTTTTTTTAAAAATTGTAATTGTATAATTTTTATAATTTTTACTTTTAGCTCACGAATCCAGTGATACCACCGAAAGGGAAGACAAGTAGTTTAATAACGATGTTAGCGATATTTATTTAATTTATGTCACCCCGAGTGAAAAGTGAATGTTTAAAATCAAAATTTTGCAGTTTCGCAATATGGAATACGATGATGGGCACATCAATTTTGACAATGCCTTACGCTGTCGAACAAGTAAATGTGAACCGAATTAATGAATAAAAATTAAAAAGAATTTTTTTGAAGGCTGG
Source organism: Pachymerium ferrugineum (assembly GCA_034686365.1). Lineage (NCBI taxonomy): Eukaryota > Metazoa > Arthropoda > Chilopoda > Geophilomorpha > Geophilidae > Pachymerium > Pachymerium ferrugineum. The sequence continues at coordinate 108,255 of JAQGAS010000052.1, forward strand.
ATTAACTCTCGGAATACTTTTAATGATTTCTGTGATGGCGTTGTGTTTATATACAGCGTACAGAGTAATGAGTTTACCGCCAACGCTCGGTATGCGAAATTTCTCTTTTGATTTCTGTTGAATTAATTATCATTTGCTATTTCAGGTGTCGGAATGGATAAAGCCGAATTTTCTGATTTGTGCGGTTCCCTGCTCGGCTCTTGGGCGCGTTGGACTGCTATTATTTTCTCAATTATCGCTTTACTCGGGGCTGTGGTCGTTTATTGGGTTCTGATGTCCAATTTCTTGTTCAACACAGGAACTTTTATATATAGTAACAATTTGATCTGATTTTTTTTGCTCAAATTATTTATCTAATTATTCGTTTAGATAGCGTAATGAACAGTAGTTTCGTCATTGTTGGTAATGCAACACATCCCGATGTGTATTGTCCACGGCCGATTCCAGCTAGAATTAATACCACATGCACGAATTTCCTAATTATAAGTCATGTAGAAACGACGTTTGAAAAGATTTGGAATTTAGATACAACGCCGTTATTCTTAATTTTGATTGTGTTTCCGCTTATTAATTTTAAATCCGGAGCTGTATTTGCCAAACTGAATGCATGGGGATCGGTAGCTGTTTTGTTTATACTTACTTTTGTGTCGTATAAAGCGTATATTTGGGGAATCAACGTAGATTTTCAAAATAGCAGTGATCGGAATTTTATTCCTCGTAAGTGGAAATTACAATTTGTTGTAGTGTAATTATTAATATTTTTGATGTTTTAGAATTTAAAACGAATTTTCCAGCTTTGACGGGCACCTTAACTTTAGCATTTTTTATACACAATTGCATTATTTCTATCGTTAGGAATCAGAAAAATCCGCAGCATAATGTAGGAAGTTAAAAATTAATATTTATACTATGGCATTCAATATGCTGCATTTCATTCTAGGTACGAGATTTGACATTAGCCTATATCTTAGTTTGTATGACCTACCTTATAGTTGGAATTGTGTTTTATATATCTTTCCCGCTTGATAAACTATGCATGGAAGATGTACGTTTCGTATTTTTGAAATTTATTATTACTATTATTAATTTTGATTTTTTTTCAGAATCTTTTCAATAATTTTCACGCATCGGATGCCTTTACAGTCGCAGCTCGAATTTTTCTCTTCATTCAAATGTTGGCTGTGCTTCCTTTAATCATGTACGTCATTCGCTCACAAATTCTTCATCAAATAACTCCAAATACCACTCACAAGTATTTTATAACTTAATTACCATTATTTATAGTCTCTAATTTTCTTAATTTATCGTTTAATAGATTAAAATTTATTTTACCAATTAACGTCGCATTAATGTCAGTTGGAATTTTGTTTGCTATTTTTTACCCGAATATCAGCTCTGTAATTAGGTAAGGAATAGAAATTGATTTAATTAGTACAAAACTTAAATTTTTTTTGTAGATACACAGGCTCTGTGAGCGGTTTAGTATGGACCTTCACTTTGCCATGTTTGACATACCTTGTTGTTCTATACCGATCAGACCGGCTAACCATCTGTAATTTATTAACTCATTCTCTAATTATAATACTCGGTTTAGCTAATTTTATAGCTCAGTTTTTTGTAAAAGAACGAGATCAATGATATTACATTATTTATTTATAACTTATAAAATTTTCTAAAATATAAAACTATCGTGGTCGATTAATTTTTGCGAGAAACAATTCTTCTAATTCCAAATATCCCTTATAAACAGAATAAGTTGGATCGTCAGATGTCTGTTTAGATTCAGTGCGACCGAACTGAGAAAGAAAAAATACTAATTGAAAATGCAGTGACATGAGGCGTTAGTATTTTACAATTTTAGGTGCTTCTGCCATAGGAGCAGCCGGTACTTGTCGAGTACCATATTTTTCTTTTTGCTCTTTATGGAATTCGTTTCTTTGCTTGCGATGATTCCAACACTCAATTTCCGAATCGAAGAAAGCAACAATCTCTTTCATCTCGTTGGGCGGTTGGTTCAATAAATACGCCGGTAATATGAGTAGGTGAAGTGTACCTAAATTATCAGCAACCGCTAACATATTATCTTTAACTAAAAGAATAGAATTATTCTAACAGATTTCATTATTATTTTTTAGATTAAATTGAACCGTTCTGCGGCCGTGGATGCAAACTCATGCAACTTAGTGGTGCAGCAGATACCGTATGAGTTATAACGGGCTCGTGAGATTGTTCGTGTAAATCCCAGACGTCTAATGTACCGTCTTCTTTACCGATGAAGAATACCGACGGTCGAAATAGGGACCATTTACCGGAAGTGAGACGTTTTGAAGGTGATCTAAGTCTAAGCAATGGGTTTCCCTAATTTAAGTGATAGAAAAAACTTACGGTAGTTATCTTAAAACTTAAACGGATTAAACAAATTTCTGATGTTACCACTTGTTCTTCTCTCCAAATAGCAAACCGCCATAACCCAACTGTAAGGATTATATTACGGAAAAATGGAGATCGATCAACAGTCACTACTGGTCCGCCATGAGTTGGGCTTATGAATTGCGACGGTCGAACTAGAATAAAAAAATGAACTACTATCGTTACAGGTAATTTTTCTTACATGGAATTTTTCCTTCGGAATCTTTAACATCTTTTTCGTTTACCCATTCAGCTGTAGCTATTTTGCCATCCTTAAAGACAAGTTAATATTATCAAAGTCAATTAAAATTTAATTTTAATTACAATAGTTCCGAAGTATATATTAGTCTTAACTTTCGTTACTTCATCAAGTCCTGCCATTTCATTCACAGTTTGCAAATCAAATTGTTGCGCTACATAAAAAAGTTAGTAAATTGTTGGAAATGTTTAGCACGAGTAACTTACGTGGAACTCGAAATACCTGAGTTTCGTACATTGATGCACTTACAGGTAGGAATCTGTCTTTCTTTTCCAATCCTGGGAATTCGTACTGGAAAGAATATTCAAAATAATGGCGTGTTGTGTTGGTAATTTTATTTTTAGTACCGAATATATGGGCCGCCAAATATTGTCTAGGAATTGGTATGTCGCTGGAAGCGTTGAACACATTTCTCTCTCTCGGGCTTTTAATTTCGCGTCCATCGGTAATTGTCTATCAGGTCGAATATCCCAAACAGAAAGAAATCTAGTGATTAAATATGAAATATTTTAATGTTTTATTAACTATTTTAGAATTTTTTTTTGTTTAACCCGTCACAGCCGATTGATATAAACTGGCAACAAAATCCTGTTTTTCCAACGAATGTGTAGCCTTTCGGATCAACTTCAAAATGATCAGGAATCCATTGAACAAACTCAACCGAAGCTCGATGCGTGTATTCAAAAATAGTGGAGGCTACCCAATGGATGGAGGGAATTCCTGTGCTTGTTTGTTCAAATTTTATCTAAATTTTTTTAAAAACTTAATTTTTCAGTTTTTAAATTATTATTATTATTATTCTTATAGGATTTACTCCTTCCGAATCGACATCTTGATTAACTGCTGTAGGAGCTTTCTGTTGTCGTAATATTTCCATGTAGTCCGTCAGTTCCCACATAGCCAGTTGACCATTGATGCAACCAGCTATGATTAATTGTGGAATGAGTGGATTGATGGAAAAACATTGAACGTCATCTGGTGCTTCCAGGAGAAGCTTTAAAAAAATGTTAAAATTGAAAGAAATTTTTTGAAGTTAAGGTGTTTTTTTTTACTAAAGGATGAATCGGGTCTTTGATACTCCATACTAAAAGATAATTTTTATTCATAAAGATTTTTGAGTGTTTTTCAACACGGGTGTCGAATGTCATTCGTGTTATGCAAGATACAACGACTATACCTGTAGAAAATTGAATACGTTTTATTGGAAAGTGTTTAAAGAATTGAACAAAACCAAATCTAACCGGAAATCGTTGGATGCCATTCAACGTACGATACTATTTTGTCTTTACTGTATTTTAGATCGGAAAAAGATTGATATTCCTTTAAAAGAAAAAATGAGTATAAATATTTTTTCACTGCTGGAGAAATTGCAGTGCAATTCTTTACTTTTATTTGACTGCTTTCTCTTCCATGTAGACTTGAATCGATTTTACCAACGTTGGTCCACTCATCGTAATACGTGTCAAATAACTCGTTTTGTTGCAACACGATCAACATTCTAATAATAAGAAATAATGACATAAAAATGGTAATGAAATTAAAAAATATCCGTTCAACCTTGGGAGCACAGTTTTTAAAAATTCTACAAATTTAGGCGACTTTTCTTCTTCTTGAACTTCTTTTTCACTCATCGTCCGCGGCGCCGTCTGTACCCAAACATTAGTTGGGAATCGATAAGTTGTCTCAACTTCAATTGTCCGTAAAGGATTCGCACACTAGAAATTGAATGTCTACAATACAGTTAAAGTTAACACCAGTGTTCGCACTGAACACTGCGCTGTAAAGCAGAAGTGACGTAAAAGATTGCTGCATTATAGGAAGTAACGTGCTGTCTACTATTAACGGGAAGACACAAGTGAATATATAGATTTTTCTTTTACTTGAATGTATTTGTCCATTTCAAGTCGTTGTAACTTAAAACCATCATCTTCGTACGGTGGACATTCGGCGTACCCCATTTTGTAATCGGAAACAGTTCGAATGTTCATTTTGACTTGTCTATTTGGGTCGTAGAATCGAAGTTCTTTTTGAAATATCAAAACGAACTGAAATATTAAATATTTTTAGTTCAAGTGGTTTCAGTCAATAAATTATTTCTTTCTTTACTCTCGGTCTTGTCTCTATGACAATTTCTTCTCCTATTTCAACGTCACTTCCTAGACAAACCCACTCCTTCGGTTGTGGTGGAACGTACATAACTTGGGCTGCTTCTTCTTCTTCTTCTTCCACGTGTTCATCTTCTTGCCCTTCTTCTGCTGTTGTTTCTGTTAGTGATTCACTTACTATTTGACCAGTCGAAGTTGAGCTTTCGAGGATGGATGTTTTTTCAGCTTCACCAAGAGATAACATCTGGATGATCATTCATTTTATTTTATTGATTTTATTGTAGTATTAATTTATTTTACTGATAGTGCCCAGTTTCTTGCAGCTTCGGTCATGCAAACAAAATAATTTTTTCCGAATTTTCCTTTGGGGTCATAAGAAACCAGTAAATTTTCGTCTTCAAGAGCCTGCAAATAAAATATTTATTATTTTTTAATGTTTTTTTTTTTTTTTCAGAAAATAAAAAATTTTTACGTAAATATCATCTTTTAATTCATAAAAAGGCGATGCTTCATTACGAGTTACAATATCTAATTTTATGTCTGCAATTGGCACATATTTGGACGGATTTTCGGTGGTCACATCTTCGTTAATGACTATTTTAAAAATCTGCTGGTCACTCTTCCGTAATTCGATCGCGTGTACGCTAACAGGTGTTTCCTCTAAATTAAAGTTTAAAAGTGTCAAATTGTGTTTAATAATATTGTGTAAATATTTTTTTATTTACCTTCGCCTTCCATGTTGGCGTCCTTTAGTTGCTAAGGTTACGAATGAGGCTTGACGCCACCTATTGGCGGCTTTTTTGAATTATTGAACTATATCTTTATTTTTCAAGGTAAAAAACTAATTTTCTTATTTTATTTAATTACAACAAAAAGTAAAAATTATTAGATTATAAAACAATTAACCGGAAACAGACATTACACTGCCGCCGGTAATGAACATGTACGACTTTACTAGACGACAGAAAAGATTATTTCAAAAATTAGTCCGATACAAAATTTTTCATTGGCTAAATACAAACGAGCGATTATTTATTCCAAACAGTGCGTGATGGATTTTCAGTTAAAGTTTGGGTAAGTTTTGGGTAGGCTTTCTGCAATGTGAGCTTTTATTATTTGTCGCTAGAGTATGCGTGCTAACTCCTAATAGTTTTGATCCATAAAACTGACATTTCTTTAATTAAACTTTCCCAAAATAATAAAAATAAGTTTATTACATTCTATTCCCATAAAATACATGCGCAATTATAAATTTTCCACCAATTTTATTTTTTATAAAAAATATGCAAATTAGCGTCTAAGACTGAGTTTTCTACTGTATATTGCATTCACAGTCGAAAAAAGTCATGAATTCTTTCCATCCTTTCTGTTTATTCCAGAGTAACCAACCACCTAATAATTGGTTTATGACTAGCAATACTCAAATGCGGCCTCCGTTTTTTGATCAAATCGTGGGATTTGCACCATCTTCGTATGGGTAAATAAAAATTCCAACAAAATTATTTTGCAACTCATTTTATTAACACCTTAAATTTTAGTCTTATAGTCGATCAAAATGCCAATCCGCAAGCAATAATAGCACCACAATCGTTTCTACCTGTTTTATCCCGCGAATTAGAGGGGTTATTTGCGTCTATAAATTCAAGTTCTGTGTCCGGTCCGGCGCAATTCGGCTGTTTAGCACCGATTCAGTCAATACTACCTAGACAAGATCTTGAGAAACAAAAAGATAAAGAATTTGCAATTGCAAAATTAGTTGAAACTGCTAAAGATAAGCAGGAAAGCTTAATCAACAAATCGGAAGTTGAACTAAAAAACTGCCGAAATAAACGGAAACAAGCGAACCCGCAGAAAAGTCCTAGAGCTCAAGAACCAGGTTTCAAAGGTGTTTTAATCAACTTTAAATTAAATGTTGAGGACAACGAATCAAAACTTAGACTTGAGCATAAATATAGGTAAGGCCGTATTTTTTTTTTAATAGGCTTCCAGTTTTGTGTTGATTAGTTTTATTTTAGAGGATTGGGACGACGATGTCATCGCTTACAAAAACGCCGGGCAAGACGACGTTTGATGTCAGGATTACCTTACTCGAACTCCCGTGCGTAATAAATTAGTATTAAGGAACTGCCATAAAGTAGGGGCCTTGAAATTTAGGGATACCAATTACAAGTCTACAGAACTCTTGGTGGCGTGATACTTTATTTGCATGTACATAGGCCCCGTGGGATCATATTGCGTCCTACAAAAGATAACGCACTTGTTATTGTTTACAAAACCTGCCAACAGGTGTTCAACACAATGTGAAAAATGGCGGAAAATATGGCTTTGCTGTAGTGTCTTCTTGTTTTAATTTTTTTTTTTATACCTTGCAGGCTACAAATTATGTTCATCGTGTGGGACCGGCAAAACACCTTTATGGAGAGATGCAGAAGATGGTACACCATTGTGCAACGCGTGTGGAATTCGTTATAAGAAATACCGCATTCGGTGCAGTACTTGCGGGAGTATTCCAAAGAAAAGTGGAAAAACTCGAATTTTTTGTGCCTGCCGATCCTAATAAATTTCCGTTTAATAAAATATTTTTTTCCCTGCAATTTTTGAGTCATTTGTAGTTATGTAAATTAAATCGCAAAAGATCACCAATAGATGGCGCATCATAATCAAAATCATAACCGGGTCGATGAGGTCATGATAACGATTATTGCTTTCGATTTTGAATGAGAAGGGGCACTTGATCCCATTGGATTCTTCATCTGTTAAAAAACTATGGCTCAAGCTCAAATGAAATACGGTTGTAAGCACTACGATAGAAAGTGTGAATTGTTGGTATGTAGTTTTAATTGATAAATAATTTAGGAAACAATAGTTTTATTCAAAAAAACTTTCTAGACTCCATGTTGTGGCAAATTTTATTGTTGCCGTTTTTGCCACAACGAGAAAGAAGAGGGCGATCACGCCTCCCTTGATCAAATAACTGTTACGCAAATAAGGTGCTTGGTCTGCACGATTATTCAAGATGTGAGACAAATATCATTAAAATATTTTTAAGGGTGTGAAAACATTTTAAAATCTTTTAGGTCTGTAAAACATGCAAAGTGTGTAGAACTGAATTCGGCACATATTTTTGTCGCATCTGTCGCCTGTATGACGATGCGGACAAGGGCCAATTTCACTGCGATGCTTGCGGAATTTGCCGGTAAATGTGAAAGTAAAATTTTTTAAAACTTAATTTCATTTAATTTTTTTAAGTGTGGGTGGTAAGCATAACTACTTCCACTGCAATGTGTGCGGATTGTGTTTGCATGTGACTCTAAAAAACAGTCACGCATGTCGCGAAAATGCTTCAAAAGCTAACTGTCCACTTTGCCTGGAAAATATTCACCTAACTCGCGAAGAAATTGCAGTTCCTAAATGTGGACATTTAATTCATAAGTGAGTTTTGATTTTATAATTCATTGTAGTAAAATAATCAATATTTCTACAATTTAAGGAAATGCATTAAGGATCTAGAAGCAGCAGGGTAAGTTTTGTTTAATTAAAATTTTTAATAATTTTTAATAATAATTTTAATTGTCCTTGCAGTGTTAAAAACTGCACGATTTGTATGGGAAAATATGATTAAAAACCCACAAACTGTACCTTAAGTTTAAGGAAGAATACTATTAAAATATCAAACTGTATCTTAAGTTCATTAAAAAAAAAATTTCTATTATATGTGGGCACATTTTAATTTTGTTCAAAAAAGTTAAGGGAAAAAATTAATAATTATTCTCCTTTGAAAGCAGCACTATTTTATAGAAAAAGCGTGTACTAAAATGCGATACTGAATCTATCATTATGACGAACAATAATTACTATAAGATTCATTTTATGTGTGAATGGTCGTCAGAAATGATAAATAATTTTTAAATTACTATTTACAAATAATTGTGACTTATCATTTTTAAGTTTAGGAGAAAATTTATTTCTGTATTTTTGTTTTATCACTGGGGATTATGGGAAAGCTGCGCAAGGTATTGTGGGAGACTCCAGCTTGCATCACACTTCAGTTCACATCTTAACACAACACATCTGTCTTCACCGTTTTCGTATTCCTCATTTGCTGCTTCGTCATGGCCACGGAAATTCAAAAGAGTAAGGATAACTCACAAGAAACTCTGTCACAAGAAGAAAACCTGGACGAATCAGAAACAAAAGAAAGCTACGGCTGCGAACACTATCAAAGGAATTGTCAATTTTTGGTAAAAATTTTGCAACATTTTAATTAGACTTCTAAGAGAAAAGAAAAATACTTAATAGAACTTCCCTGACATTTGCTTTGACATTTTTGAATGAAAGTTTGGATGAATCAAATTCACTTAGCTTTTAATCGTCACGATATTTTAGGAGCATGTGAGAGGAAAAAAAAAAAAAAATGTTGGCCAACGACTCCTAAAATTGGATGGCAACAAACTTAGTGTCAAGAGCACTTGGTACTATCCATTCTTCATTCTGAGTCATTTGGCACTCTTAATAGACATCTAAGAAACATGAAATAAAAAACGACATTCTTTTAATGAGTGTTCTGATTATTTTACAGACACCGTGTTGCGAGAAGAAATATGTCTGCCGATTTTGTCATGACGAGAAAGAAAATCATTCACTTAACCGGAAAATAGTGACTCAAATTGAATGTTTAAAATGTTGCACAATTCAAGACGTGAGTTTTTAGCATAAAGTAAATAAAACTGAAATTAATTACTTTGGTTTTGGCTGTTCAGATCCAACGGGAATGTTGCCAATGCAGAGTTGTGTTTGGCAATTACTACTGTTCCATTTGTAAGTTATTCGACGACAGAGACAAACATCAGTATCATTGCGACGGGTGTGGAATTTGCAGGTTAAACAACTGTCTATTTCGAATTTTTTTTTAAAATTTAATTTTGTATTTTATTTTTGGAAATTATAATTTTGCAGAATCGGCGGAAGAGAGAATTTTTTTCATTGCGAGAAATGTGATATGTGTCTGCCGAATCGGTGTTTGAATAATCACAAATGTGTTGAGAAAGTGTCGCATAGTAATTGTCCTATATGTCTGGAAGACTTGCACACGTCTCGAATAGGATGTCATGTGCCACCGTGTGGACATTTAATTCATAGGTATTATATAATTTTTTTTTTTAATTTATAGAAGTCTGATTGTATTTTATGCTTTAATTTTTCAGAAATTGTTTTAACAAGTTGTTTTTTTCGAAAATCTATGCGTGTCCTCTTTGCGCAATCTCGATGGTGGATATGTCACAGGTTTGGCAACACCTGGACAATGAAATTCAACGGACACCGATGCCTTTATGTTACGCTAACAAACGCGTGTGGATTTTATGCCGAGATTGTCATAAAGTAATTTTTAAAAAATTTTTAAAGTTGATTTTATTTGAAAGTTAACGGGTAATTTGTGGAATATTAACCACATTTGAAATTATTTACAGGAAAGTCGTGTTAATTTTCATGTAGTAGGCCTAAAATGCCAATCGTGTGGTTCGTATAACACCTGCAGAACAAACAAACCAGAAAATGCAGTAGAGGAAACTGAGGAAAGCGAAGAAGAGGAAAACGGGGAAATCAGATTTAGTGATGGAGAATCATCGGATGGTCCCACGGAGAATGTAACAACAGAAGACCATGAAGTTTCTGAATCGTCAAATGATGAAGAACCTAGCGGTGCTTCTGCTACTTCGTCAAAAGATTGAATAAGAGAAATAATTTCGATCTAGGTAATAAGTTTTTAAAATTTCCAGCTTTCTTTTACACAAGTTTATTTTTTAAATGATTTAACCATCACAAACAATTATGAATTGTGTCTATTAGTCAAAGGTAATAAAAATGAAAAACAGTGATATTTTTTTATTAATTTAGTCGAAATAAACGACAAGTCACGGGCGAAAAACGTAGCGATCCCATGCTAATGTTTTTTCAGTTAACAACGTTTTATCAGAAATTTTTGGGGTTGATACTTCGATCGTTTCTATAGGCGGATGTTCTTTGTACGGTGGTATGAAACCCACTTTCTTTGGCATATATTCTTCGTCCTCATCTTCTGGATACACTTTTTCTTCAGCGCAGGACGATTTTAATCGTTGCCGTACCTTAAAATAAAGCAGCTTTATAAATAATATAGTTTCTTTAAATAGATTATTTACTTCCGAGTCACTTAGACATCGAAGAACGATTACTGTGACACCAGATAAAATATTAGCGATGATGAAAATGAGCAAATTTGTCTCGTCTCCATTCTCCATTCCAATTACCCCGCAAACCCATGAACCCGTAGTGAGTATTAATAAAATAAGGACAACCCATCGTGTCACTTGCATAATTCTAAAAAAAGATTCATTTCAAGCTTTTATTCGTTCACGTTTTTAACTAGGTTACTTTTCACGTGAGTAACTTTCTTCATCCACTTCGTAGCTAGATGAAGGCCGAAAACAAATGCAAACGGCGAGGCATAGCGCACAAGAAACACCTAGAATGCCAATTGGAATCACATTTGCGTATAAAACATCTGATTCGGTAAGTAGCCAACACCTAAAAAGAAAAAAAAAGTAAGTTTTTAAAAAGTAGCGTCTTAAAGTGTTACATACGGATATGACGTAGGATATTCGTCCATTAAGAATCCTACCGAAGCGCCAATTGTTATAAACGCCGGTACTAGAATCAAAAATGTATTTATTTCACATCTTTCGCTTTTAATGTAATATAAACTTACTCCATCCCACAATGGCCACATGCCACCATTTATTGAGTAGAGTTATAGGTATAAAATTGGTCGTTGCTTTTGCAATTGCAATCGCTTCTAATAACAGAAACGTATAAGCGGCCGTAAAAAAGAAGTGGACGGTAATGGACATTGCTTTACACTCGACCTAAATATAAATTTTATTTTTTAATTTCGTGTAAACACAAGTCATCTAGGTTCACATTTGTGTAAGATTGAAGTAATGCAGTAATGACATAAAAGAATGTAGAATTATGGGAAATAAGATACATGGCGCGGCGCCTGCCACACAAAAAAGCATTATTTTCTAATGTGATCACGGTTGTGAACCTAGCTTGATAACGATATCCCGTTATTTTCTAAAGATGGAATGCCGTAACAAACTCGATAATGTGAACCCATATCGTTCTTGCTACATTCTAGTTAAATTACCGCAGTGTTATCGACCGCCCATATCAAGAAGAAGCTGTGCGCAACTAAAATAGACACTTCGAATCCCATTTGGGCACATACATCTCTATAAGAATACATTCTACAGAGATTCAAAGGTGAGTAAAATTGAAATTTATTTAGATATTCTAGAATTGTATACCCGCAGATCAAAAATGCTAGAATTGACAGACTAACACATCCGATTAGTGTTGCACAGCCAATTATATGGAAAGTTTTTAAATTTTCGGGAATCGTATTATTTTGTGCGACAACCTATTAAGATACCAAATTTTAGTAGAGAAACATTTAAGTTTTGTTGCTGTTGGCTTTTACCGCAACCGATTGCTGTTCCTCAGATGATGCTCGCAAACCCGGAGTTGTAAGTGACCGAACTCTTTTAGTCGGGATTTCAGTTGTGGGGATCAATTCCCGTAATTTCCGTGTTGTTTCTGAAAATAATTTTACTAAATTAGATTCAAAATTTATATGAGTTATATTTACCTGTTGCCAATGTTGCCTGAATTTCTTCGGTTTTCCCTTGAACTTCCCTGCCAGACATCAAGGCAACAGGAGTAACTGTCACGGTGTACGTTTGGGCAGGTTTTAAGCCCGAAAATTTAAAATTTGTGTCTGTAACGTCTGCCGCTTGACCATCAGATAACGTCACTTTATACTTGTCTGCGTGCCAAGAATTCGGTGGATCCCAATTCACATTTATAGAATTTTGATCTGATTTTTGGACTTGCAGATTTCGTACTGGAAGAACTTCACCTGAAATTGCAAGAAATATCCTTTTTTTATTCTTGAATTTCTAAAAGGAAATTTGTTACTGTACCTTCAACTTTTTTCTCACAAATAACTCGAAGTTTGCCCTCACAGGATTCGTTTATCACATCTTGTGTGTCCGGTATAACTTTTAAACACATTTTTCCATCTTCTTCGCCGCTCCGATACCAGAGGGCTGTTTTCTCTTTTGTACTTACAGTCGACAATAATAACCTCGTTTTTAGATTTTTTCCATCAGCCAACCGTGCGCCGTTTTTCTCGCAAATTGTTTTGCCTTCATCCCAAGTTAATTCTTCAGACGTTACTTTATAGCAAAGTTCTCCGTTTGTTGTTTCACTTTCATCGCAAGTTGGAACTGCATAAATAAATTGTAAGTAAAGGTAGCCATTAAGTTATATTTTAGAAAAATACTTGAAGCAGTCGTTATTGAATATTTTTCATCTTCCTTATTTTTATTTACAATGTCAAACGTATACGAAGTATTAAATCGAAGACCAACAATTTCACTATCCTTAGTACTATCCACAATTGTGTTTAATTCGGGATTATCCGATGTGTGGTAAGTTACACGATAAGGTGTTGCGTCGTCCTCTGTGGACGACCAATGTAATTTCCCTAATCCAAGTTTATTTATTTTTAGTTTCATTTTATTTTCTAAAAAGAAAATTTAAAAGTAATTATTAACGGTTTAAAAACTTTGACGTTTTTAATCTACCCTGAACTAACTCCACCATCGCTTCATTAGTCACTTTCAGCGGTGCTAAAACAGCCCCAACTCGAAAAGTATATTCTTTCCAGTCTCCCAAATCCGTAAGTAAAGCCGCTGACGTCATCTTTACTCGTGTGACGTCACTGCATGCGCCATCTTTCGGGCATTTGGCAACGGTGAAATAAGTTGGTTGCCACTGAACTTTCGATTGAACCCATTGCAGCAAAACAGAAGAATCGTCGAAAATTGTTGCTTTTAATTCAGTAACTGGTGCAGTGAAACCTTCGACAAAAACGTAAGTAACTTGTAACTTATTATTTGACATTGACTATTAATTTCTTACTCGGGACGGGGAACTTGCAAACGTAATCGGTCTCCTCATCGCACACCCGGCCTTGCCATACGGACCGTTTTCCATCGTTAATAACTCGTAAACAACATTTATCATTTCTGAATGATTTCATTGGTGCAGCAAATTGCCAACGTAAACCATCCACCCATGTTTTGAGTGCTAGGATAATAAGATTTTTAAATTTTCCAAATGGGGTTATTTACTCTTACCTTTGCCCCCACAATTCGTGCCACCGATCCAAAAAGGCTGTTTGGCGCTATTCATTTCCGTAATTAGTTTATACTCCTCATTATCAACGACACTTGTTAAATGTCCTCCTCCAACTAAGCACGTGTTCTCAGCATCGTGCCATGACATTGGTCGTTTGTTGTACGTGTATACAACCCAAAAGTTGTCCCGTGGCGTGTGTTTAAAATTGAATGCACCTAGTGGCAAAGGAAAAGATATTAGAACGTATTAAGCCATGGGTTTGCTATGGACCATTTAATTGAGGTGCCACATTAATTACCAGAGCTTCTAGGCTACTGAGCACTTATAAGCTATAAATCTAATAACTTACCAGTATCAATTTCCCCATGGCCACATTCGATAACCATTTCTCCAAAATGGCAAAATAAGACAAAGTCATATCGAGCGCCGAATTCAGGTAAATCAATATCAAATTTAGCTTCGTTAAGTGTAGAACTATTTCTGACTTCCGATTCTTTGGCGTATTGTAAAGTATATTCATCGGCAGGTATCGAACTGTTGGTTGTAACAGCGTGAATTTCACTCCATTGCACTCGGATAAGGCCTTGCCATTGGATGAAACTTTTAACATGAACCGACACAACGGACCCAATTGAAACTGCAAAAAAAACAAAGAGTTGTGACTTATAGCCAGATTTTTGACGTATTATATTTCTTACGTAAATGAAACTGTCCCGTATAAGCATTCGCCCAGGTATGCCCAGAAGAGGGCGCAGGTACTACGAGAACAGAATAAACAGTATTCAGTTCAATATCATTCCAATTCGTTACATCAGATGTCGTTTTCCATTCATCAATCGTATCGATTCTTTCATTGATCTCTGCCTCGATATGTCTCACCCATTCTAATTGCCGACTTTTAACGACGTGGAAATGTCTATGCATTGAATGCCAGCCTGACCGTTGGTCAGTCCACGCGATATCGACCGATGAGTCGGACGTTGCTCGAATTTCTAAGGTTTCAACTCTACAAAATCGAACTTGAAAAGCAAACGGCGTTAACTTCCTATTACGAATTGTAAACAATTTTTTTTGCTGTCGTTACCTCGGTTTTCTACCAAACAAACTTCTTGTCGCACATCATCGATTGTGCAATTATCGCCTCTTTGTATAGATGAACTTAAAAGATCAACAACCCCACAACAATTCTCTCCTTTTTCCGGAGATTCGAATTGGAGACACATCCGGTCCCCTATCCATATTTGAGTTTTATCTTCAACTACGGATGACCCCACTTTGGATGTACCGTGATTAAAGACATCGTTGCATTTTTGTTTTGTTTGTAACCATGTAGCTTTTGATCCGTCCGTGTAGAAACAGAAGTGTTCATTTTGGAACCAATCTCTAGGACATGACGGATCTGAAAATATTAAAAGTTGAAATATTTGTTCGAATTTTTATAAAAAGTGTCTGTACATAGTTGGATTGTACTATTCCGGCAGTTGAATTGCATTCCGGGAACGACGCATTCCAGTTGAAAAGTATAGTAAACTCCGTAAAAAGGCATCGGAATATTAATTTGACTAGAAACTGTCGAGTTTATCACAACGTATTGTCCGGAAACATCTTTATACGATGCTATCATATACGAGATAGGTGCTAGTGGCGCCCACTTACGGCCGGTCCACACCCTAGGTTTGTCCCAATTTAAGGTGACGGAACCTTCGTTGGTAGCATGTACGTGCAAGGTTGTATTCGGCATCAATTCTTGGGAATAAATAAAAATTTAACTTTCTCTCTTTATTTTTTACAGTTTCTTACCTGGTCCACAGCCGAGTAATTCGAAACGAAGACATCCTTTATCAGGTATAATTGTATTGTCTTTATCTACTGTAATTCGGATATAACGAGCAGCTATTGCAACGTTCCAAACGTGGTTTAGAGCTTGGTCAGGATTTTCGAAGCTGGCGTATGATGTTAACGAATGCTGAAGAAGTAAACTCGGCCATTTAAGTATTATTGAACAACAGCATCACTTTAACGTGCATTTATGGACTAGTGGCAATTTTTCAAATTAATTTTTCTTGACAGGAACGTTTATTTATTGCCTTTACCATTATGATGTAATTTTTTTCCACGTATCAATTTTGGGATTAAATCTGACAACCTCATGCAATAAACAAAATTAGCGGGTTATTTTTATTCCATTTTATTGCGTATGAAATAAAAAAATATTGATCAGAAAACCCGCAAAGTAATAAGCAATTAGTTAATAATTTATAAAAGGGGATAATAAAAAATTCATTCAGTTATACTGAATTACCATTATCAGACTTCATTCAGGTCAAAAAAATTAATGACATGTCGCCAAAGAGAATTAATCATATTTTGTGTTTAAGGCGAATAGTCATCTTTAGCATCAATGTTATCGCAAACTCTCACCAGGAGTCTCCTCTTAAAATTTTAGCTTCAGGTTAAATAATTAAACCGGTCTCACCTCGTCATCGTTCTCCTGACCAAGTTGATCCATTCGATTTTGCTCGACACCATATTTGATCGTAAAGGGAATATGATGAGTGTATTTACTAATACCCAGAGACGTTGGAGGACCTTGACTTATTACGCCAGTTACCAACTTCACTCGCCCCAAATCAACATTGAAACTTATTTCCGGTTCTTCCAAATCGTCCGCAAGGAAACACCAAGCTCCATCAGGGTTATTAAGTCGTCCCGAAGACGCTTCGGACGATTGCAGGGACGATTCTAAGCTTAAATCCGATATTATGCTGCTTCCAAACTCTAGTCCCAGTTGAGAGTTGCATGTTGCCGAATCGGCCCCTGGAAAAAATAATTAAAAGATGCGCCTATTTAATATATGAATACGAGCTGTTGGATCTAAAAATCAATTTTTTTTAAAACCGGTCATTCAACAAAATTTTAGTGAAGAATATTTGTTTTTTGAACCGGTCGATTCATCATCGACCGATAGATATTTTGTTTATGAATAAAAATTTGTTTTACCTTTGGTAGATGGAAAAGTAATGAAGGTCAATATGATAAAAATGTATGG
Organism: Pachymerium ferrugineum; assembly: GCA_034686365.1. Lineage (NCBI taxonomy): Eukaryota > Metazoa > Arthropoda > Chilopoda > Geophilomorpha > Geophilidae > Pachymerium > Pachymerium ferrugineum. Next base: position 125,320 of record JAQGAS010000052.1, read on the forward strand.
GGCGTTCATTGATGCATGATATTGGAAACAGCCGTGGACATTTTTATGCTGCGTTTTTGTGTGATTATGATGATCGACCTAGACAACTATGACTCGTGGTTTATTTGACTCGTAGTTTTACAGTCACGCGTTACCCATGGTGACCATGTAAACAGATAAATATATTACAAAAAAAATCGGAATAAAAGACCCGTAAAAATTGAAACAACACGACTGTAGGAGTGACTGGAAATAAACGTCAAAATGACTGAGAGGTGTCAAATTTGGATGAGCAATTAAAATGAAAAGTTTATGAATGTACAATATGTATATGACAAGTTTTTTAGTACTAAAGTGAAAAGTTAAACACTAGAATTAAAAAAATCTGTAAAGTTATACTTTTATGCACTAAATATTTCAGAATGGGCAACTTCGCTGTAAAACACCAACTTTTTTCTTGCCACAAGACGGAGTATACAAGTACAATCAATGCAATTGAACTGCAGAGTGCTTATTTTTCCTATTATTTTTAAATTTTTAAGGTTTGTTTAATGTTTGTGCTTATGTGTCTATTAAAAATTAGATTTTGATGTTTAAAATAAAATTTTGTGAAGTTTCTTTGTTTTAATGTGAGGTGGCGCCACCGTCCAATGCTTCAGCTGGCCGGAAACCTGTTGTGACTTGGCGCCATTCGTTTAATGTAACACAAGGTGCTATTAAAATGAATTGCGGAGGGGATGTTGGGGGATTTTGTTGGGAGGACGAAGGAATCGCATTACCAACAGTGAAAGGCCACAAGAGGATGCATTACGAGTAAGCCATTGATTCATCATTATTTAAAATTAAACTTTTAACACACTTTTATAACAGCCGGTTTACAAATGGATCTTTAATCGTATGTAAAAGTGATTTTGTTATGATAAGCGGGAACACGAAAGCAAATTCCCCTGACGATTGCTACGTAGCTAAAATAATTGATCTGTATGACAAAGGTAATATCCTTATTTTACAGTTACTGAACACCTATAAATATAAGTTAATGTTTAATTCAGATAAGAGGACAGATGACCGGCATCGCGCTATTATAGAATGGTATTTGCGACCGAAAGATTTGAAAAAATATAAAATCGACCTTAGTATATTCAAACACGACCGTGAAATTATTCGAAACGATGGAAACAAAATGTGGGCTAATGATATCGACGCTGAATCTATTTTCGGAACTTGTCAAGTAAATTTTTTTTCAATAAACTGAATTTTTTAATGAAATTTTTTATTTAATTTTTCAGGTGAGATTTTTGAATAGAACTGAACCATTACCAAAAGTAAATGAGACAGATGAACCGGTATTTTTCTTACGATGGGCATTTACTGGGGAAACCTTAGTTCCCGCAAATTGTACTAAGGAAGAGTTAGAAAAATTTCTACCTCAAAAAAGTAGTGAAAAGAAATTTTCAACTAGAAGTTCAAGACGAAAATCAGTTGAAAAATCTGCGACCAGCCCTAAAAAAAGTAGCGAAAAGAAATTTTCAACTAGAAGTTCAAGACGAAAATTATTTGAAAAACCTGCGACCAGCTCTTACAAAAGTAGCGAAAAGAAATTTTCAACTAGAAGTTCAAGACGAAAATCAGTTGAAAAATTTGCGACCAGCCCTCAAAATAAAATCGTAGAGAAACCTCCAACTAAGAGAAAACTATTTACTGAAGACAAAAATCAGCCTAGAAGTCCTCGAATTAAACAATTTATTAGTGAAGATGGGTAATTAACGCAGTTGTAAGTTAAATTATACATTTCTAAAACTTTTTTTACTTTACAGTTGTTTCGTTAGAGAGGGTTTCGAAGTAGAAAAAGGAGCTTACGTTATGATTAGCAGTACAGAACTAAAGCTCGCTGATAAAGTTTTGTTTAAGCGATGTTTTATAGCAAAAGTTAAAAAGTTCTACAAAGATAGTAAGTTAACTAGTGAAACCAATTTGTGTAATATCATTAATATTATTTTTGGAAATGTTTAGTTAGAAAAAAATCAGAACCATATCGAGCTATTGTTGAATGGTTTTTAAGACCCAAAGATTTGAGAGATATGAGATTGAAGGTACCAGAATTGAAATATTGTAACGAAACACTCGAGGTAATCGGGGCGAGTAAACAAGAATGGAACAAAGATATCGATGCTGAAACAATTTTAGATGTTTGTAAAGTGAGGTTTTTCAAAATAATAATTTACCCGATACTAATATTTGCTTCGTTTTTCTATTTAATTTTAGATTGTTGTCTTAGACACTGAGGAAAACGTTCCAAATGAAAGTTTTAGCGAAGATGATCCGACTTTTTACTGGAGATGGACTTTAAAGGACAGAAAACTAGTCCCTGCTAAGAGATCAAGTGGAAAAACCGATTCTCTTGAGAATAAACATTTACTAGACAAAGATGTGAACAAAAACGCTGAAACGAAAAGTCCCTTTAAATCAAAACTAATCCCTGCTAAGAGTTCAAGTGGAAAAACCGATTCTCTTGAGAATAAACATTTACTAGACAAAGATGTGAACAAAAACGCTGAAACGAAAAG